>UXGC01000455.1:0-107133 GCA_900480045.1 Eurytoma adleriae
CCTCGGGTGACAATTTACATGCGATTTGAGACATTCTTTACTTTTCCTCCCTAGTTGTGTAATATACTATTACCACCGTACCAATATAAAAAGAAGCCTAGCGAGCGCTAAAAAAGGTACTCTAAACTTTTCTTCCTCTCCGATTGGACGCGTCCTGACATGCATTTGAATTCGCGCTCCCTTGGCGCTCGAGCGCGTTCGAGAGGGAAAGTTCGACGCGAGACCACTTGACGATGCCTCTCGCTCTCTCGCCTCGTCGAAAAATGAGGGCGTGCGTCGACGCTCGAGATGAAAAGTCCGGAGGGGGGGGGAGGGGTGGCGACGAGACGAGGGGTAAAGAATCCGCAAAGTGAAATTCGCACGGGATGTTTGCTACTCCTTTTTTCCTGTTATAGGCTTAATGGATTCTGATGATTCATGCCAGGCTTCCTTTTCAGGTTCGGAAGCTTTTTTCAGTTTAACGTAGTCTGCGGTTTTGTATCAAATATAGCGATAAAAATTACAACGACTTGTTTAGTTCAAGTGATGTTACATATTTAACGGATTTTAAAAAAGTATTTTTTAACGCAGCCCTGGTAATATTTTCTAGCCGTTATAAATGAATAATTATATCGACTTGTTAATTCTCTATCTGCATATTTGTTCAAAAAAATACTATAGGAAGATTTTTCCGGCTGTGAGCACTATGGGCGATCGACCGAGAGAGACGGAGCAGTAATAGCGCAGCGATTTAGCGGGGACGATTTTGCATCTCGCTTGTAATTGCGGCTCTGCGGCCCGCCACAACCCAGACGGAATTAAGTTTTCATAAGATGGCTTCTTTCAGCGGCACGTTGATGACAGTCGACACAAGCCACGAATCATTGAAATAAAAACTCACGCACTATTTTCAAGACCGAAAATCGTACATTATATCAATCTTTTATCTACGGAAATGAACAAGCATAATGCACTTTTATATCATCATTTTGCAATCGTCAATTTAAGAGAATTTTTTTACAACCTATATTTACCTTTAAATTTCATGATAAAAAGATTAACGCGGACTGCTTTTTGATTATTGATGATTACCCAAAAGCGAATCGTGTACAAGCGCGTAATGAACTTGAAAAGTTGAAATAAAAGAGCGATATTTTAAAAGTTTCAGCGAATCGCAGGGAGTGAAAGCCACTGATGAGCGATGAAAATGAAAGTCGGTCTTTTTTGAATTTTCATACGTGCTCCTCGTCATAGCAGATCCTTTGCAATGAAAGTCAGTTTGTTGATTTATCCTCGAAACGTTAATTGCATTTTTGTCTGTCATTATTTCAAAAAGGGAACACGCCGAGAGAAAGATGAACACGTATTCAGCGCGTTCAAATCATAAAGCAGGTCTTTCACGAACTTATGATGTCTCTTTTATTACTCAAAGAAAAAGTTTGCGTTATTGCGATATGCCTCTGCGATAAATTAATGCGTTGTTTTTAAAAGATTGTCTTCGAAAAGCCAATTAACTGAAAAGATTATCATGTGCAATTATTAAAAAAGGCATAATATAATCTACATCGAATAGAAAATTTTAATTAGCCAAAATTAAAAAAGCCAAAAGACAATTGGCTCCCTCCGGAGCAAAAATGACGCGTGAGTTGGAAGAAGCCTCGGACTCTCGGCGCGCAGCAGATAAACCGATACAGAAAAAGGATGTTGGTCCGGCGTTCGCACATTAATCAGCTCTCGCTCGCACGTCTCGCAGCGTCTCGCAGCGTCTTCTACCCGCGCGCGCAATTTACAACCGCAGGCGGCGCTACGGCGCTGACGTAACGCCGGCTTATCGGGCCGCGCGATCGAAGCCCAGATGGAGATAACGCCGAGGGCGCGAGGGAAACCGCCGGGAAACGAGCGCCGAGAGATGCACCGGATGAGGCCCAACGATGCACGGGAGGAGCTCGCCCGCTGCTGCGGATGACCGATAGCGCCGCTGCATTTGCTTGCGCCGCTCGGCACTCGGATTTTCCCGAGGGTTTAGGCCCACTTAGGTACAAAACATTCAATGCTGTTTCATTCAAAACCAAATTCAACTAAAGAAGCTTAACGCTTCTATCTCAATCAAATTCTCCATTAATTGAATAGCTTAAATTATTTTCAGTACTTTTAATGGTATCAGTTTTTTCTTGCTTGAAAAAGAGAAAGGCCCTTCGTATAAACAGTAAGTTAACATTTTAAGAGCGAAAAAGTTAATTTTTCATTTACACAAACCTCCAAGTCGCTCTTACCCTCGTCTCATTTATTTTTCAACAAGTTAAGCAGACGAAAGAGAAAGCGTAGGTAGAGGAGAAGAGAACGCGTTTCCCGTGTTTTTGCCGAGGGGAAGAGAGTCGAGGGCGAACTCTACATCCTAGGTAAATTATGCGATAGCACCAGACCTCGCGGTAAATCATGCGAAAGACAAAGTACACGTGATTACTTTGCTTATTTACAGGGGTGATCCCGATAACCTATTCTCGTATCGCCCTGTTTTTCATTCAAATAGTCAACTCAGACATTGCAAATATCACAATAAAAAAGCTTTGCTGTAGTTAGCAAAATCTTTCATTTGTAAAATATAATTTTTTATCGTTAATTAAATTCATAAGCAAAAAATACGTATAAAAATAAGTTAAGAACATCCTCTCAGAAAGTACATTAAAATAATGACAATAAAAGTGCACTCCCGTCCAACCAGTATGATCAGTAGAAAGTTAATTTAGCAGCGTAAGCGTGCGAGTGCGCTTGCATAAATAAAGTTCTAATTTTGCTCTAACGTAATACCACCTGATCCGCATAAATTTTACCCTCTCGGCGAGCAACAAGGGCCCAAGCCGCTTTTCTAGTGAAAGATCGCAGTTACGCGCCTTAGCTTACCTGCGTTAGCGTTTATACTTGCTCCCGATGGCGCTCGCATAGACTTGCTAGAGGGAATGAACTTACGAGGGCAGGGTAAGCAAACGCGCGAATGGACGTCACGAGTAGTCATGATTAAAATTTAAGATGCTCATTCTTTTTGGGGGTGGAGATGTAGATGTTTTACTAATATTGATTAATGTTAGTAAATCATTAGAATATGAGAAGAATTGATAGTCGAGTTGAAGGTAATGTTAAAATTAATTATAAAAAAGTGAAAATAATATTCTGCAAAAGAGAATTGATGAAGCACACGGCCGGTTAATAAAAGAGGTTCATTAAGAACTAATTGACGGTACCTTAGCCAAACTTAATGGCTGCGTCTTATATAGAATGTAAGGCTATAATTAAAAAATGAAATTGAACCTAACACAATCAGCGCAGAGAGTAAACAAGATTTTACATCCCCGAAATGATCCAGTCCCAATCCGCTGGTGCCGTAACTAATCTGGCAAGCGGGAAGGAAGGCTTTCGCGCCAGCTCGTAACAGTCATAACTCCCGAAGTAACTAAGCCGACGTGCATTGAAAGGAGAAAAGAATGCTTCCTGCCGGAGCATCCCGCCCGCGCGTTGGCTCCAATTAACGAGATGGAGATAGCGGCCGCGTCGAATAATAATAATCGGTCATCGCGCTGCGCAGCACTCGGACTTGGGCGCCAGCGCCGCCAGCCGTGAGCCGACCCGGCGGGATGCGCGACCACTTCATTACACCCAACAGTGTGAGCGAGAGAGCGCAGCCTCTTTATCGGGCCCTTGTCTCGAGTTCGCTTTTCAAGCGAAAAATTGCTCGCTCTAATGTAGATACTTACTCGCACCGGGTCGACGAACCGATTTCTATCATTAGTACCTACGCGTGCAATGCTGAAAATTATCTAGGCATTTTTGAAGATTTTTATTACGACTATTTGGTTTAATAAAATATCTATAAATATCTGTTAACTCTAGGCAGGAAATCGTTTAACCCAGCTGAAAGATTGGAGTTAAAAAAGGCAAACGATCAATAAATAAAGAAGTGTGCGAATGCATGAAGTAATAAGAGGGGTAAAAAGAGCGCGAGAGAAATGAGGAGGAAGATGAAAGCAAAGAGGTCGACGGCACCATTGATCGCGCTGCGATTCGCGGGGGCGTTGCACCGGCCGAGCTTCAATAAGCGATTTAATCAACGGAAAAGTAAAGTTTACCAGGCGTCAGGGACTTGTTTTGATGTTGCCTCTCCTGTGCGTGCGGCCGGTGCGCCCGGTGCGCCCGGTGCGGCTCTCTTTACCTCTCTCTCCTCCGCCGCGTCCTAAGCGTTTAATCCGCTGAGTGCCGGCGCATGAAAATAAAAGCCCGTGCGCCGGTTATTAATGCGCCGCCCGCAGAACACGAGGAAATAATGGCTACGCCTGAAAAAAGGTAGCCGAGGAGCACGGGCCCTCGATTAAACGGCAATAATCGACTCATTTAACGCGATGCTTCATGTATTGATTTATGGAAATTTTCATAATGAAATTTCACTTCTTTTTTTAAAGAAGCGCAAATGAAGCCAACCAAGTTCTGATTATTTGCTTCGCGAAGCTAATTAAACAAAAGTAATAAAACTTGGGTGCAGTTTTATGAAGATATAGCAAACTCTCTATTAAACGGCAATAATCGACTTGCGTTTCACTCCTCTATTTTAAAAAATGAAGCCCAAGTTCTGATGTTTATGCTTCATACGAGAGTAGCCCTTCCTTAGTCGTAAATGCACTTGTATGGAAGCTATTTAGAGTGCTATTAAAAATTTTACGGACGATGCGAAGAAATCGAAGAACGCGGTTCCTTGATGCCAAGTTCGACACCGAGACAGCTGAGCATAAGTTGAAAGTCGCGATAGCTCGAATCGGGGGCGGCTCGATGTAATCCGAAATTTCAGCGAAAGCCCATCGCGACGTCGCTCGCCAAGTCGATCGCGGAAACGAGGTTATCCCGGCGAGGAATCGCGCGCACGCCAGGATGAAAAGGCGAGGGAGGTAAATGGGAGAAAAAGAGGAAAAAATATCGCCGAGGGAAACCGACGAAAGGGAGCGGACACAGTTAGAGCAGAAAAAAAGAAAAAGGGCTATGCAGCTTTGATGAAAGAGAAACGGGAGAGAGTTCCGCCGAGAGCGAAACATTTCGCTTGCAATCAACGAGGAACAAGTGAAATTATCGAAAATGCGCGCACCTTGACATTATGTCACTAATTGGTAATCGAGGATGCTGATTATTGGCAATCGGCCCAATCGCGCGCGCCTTTATTGGTCTGCGGCGAAGAAAACATAAGGTACGCACGTACGGTTTATATTTTAAAGTCAATCAACATATATTTATCCTTCTTTTTCACTTTGAATATGTAAATTTATGAAGATTCAATATTGCATTGATTTTAAGAGATTGAATTGTGTTATAAATCGGATAAGACAAAATTGAATTAAATAGGAGAAATAAAAAGAAAGTGACGGTTACATCGGTTATGTGAGGATCTAAGATATTGAATGCCTGATAAAATTAAATGTACAGTTCCGAGAATCACTCCATCTTGATGCAAAGCTGAATATTTATTAGCTCCTACGGTGAGGTAGCTTTGTAACGGTGTGAGAAGATGCTTTTGAAATATCACTTCTCGTGTACGGAAATGTGCTTTAGCACTTAGGTATCGATATTGCTCGAAAATGGAAGGAATACACGTGTAAACGTTTCGTTTGATTTTGTGTTATATAGCCGCTATATCATCGCAATATTTTATTTATCGCTTATTAACTTGATGAAATTCTTAGAGATTTTTATTTTTTTTTTTTTATTTTTTAACAAATAAAATTGCAGATAAAAATCGAGGAAAAAATCTTGGTTACAAAACTTTCTCTTTAAGAAAGCAAAGGCTGGAAAAGCAGAAAAAACTTACGAAAATTAGTAATGAAAGTGAACTGAAGCTACTACGTAAACAGTTTGCCCACTAGACGTCAAGTAGAGAAATTATTATTCTTCAAAGTTCAGCCTATCAAAAAGTGGAGATCCGATTAGTTATCTCCCTAATGCAATTATGTGCTTGGGTATATAACGTTTAATGAGCGTCTGTTACATTCTCAAATTTTTACATAAAATTTCGAAAAATTCAATGTTATCTAACAAATTAATTAGATGCAAATGATGGGTCTCCATTAAAAAGCAATGCATAAGATAAAAAAGATCGTAAAATATTTTGTGACAAAGTTACAGAAACTGTTAAAACAAAATGTTTAGAATAAAATGTTAAATTGCAATACTATTTCAAGAGATCTGCTAATTAAAAATTTTATAAAAATGAATTTACTGAATAAATTAAATTTTTGAAATTCAATGAAATCACAGAAATAGTAGAGACCAGATTTCGGCAACGACTTATTCCTATACATTTTCAATTCTGCTGGTATTGCAAAAGTAATTTCTTCTTGCTTCAAAGGGAAACCTTTCAAAGTATCATCGATGATTTACTGTACCTCATCAGTTCAAATTGACAGCAACGACATACAAACCAAAATTCAAATGAATTATTCATTAAAAAATAAATCAATTTTTCAAAGACATTCTTCCAAGTGTCCGGAGCGGTGAATTTACATAATTTATTGAATAATTGCCGTAATGAGCTCTATGCATCGTTAAAAATTGAGCAAATGCACAGTCAAGCATTTTGGTTTTGGAACCGACAAACTTTTCGTGATTCCGTGGAAATCTTTGTTATTGCAAGATCGATTATCTAATTGGAAAGTAAGTTTTCACGCAGTCCAAACAGAAGATGAGCCAAGAGTTTGTTACGATTGGTGGATCTTGCAGATGAGCACCAAATGTAACACCGCGACGCCCGTAGTCGAAAGAGATTTTTTTCAACTTTTTTCAAAGTAGGGAGCTTGGTATATAACGAGCAGGAATCCCACCTGTCGTCATTCGGCTCTAGTCTCTTCTTCCGATTCACAACTCCTCAGTTCACCAATCTACACACCTCCAACATGAAGACGGTATGTAGCTAATTCTTTTTTTAGACTTTTTAAGTGCACTCAACTTTTTTATTAAATAAAAATATTTACTAATTATTCTTTTTTAATTTTGCTTCATTACTGTACAAATAGTAAATACTATTTATACTGTAAAGATAATTTGTTTATTTAAAATTGGTTTTTGAACAACAAGACGCAAGTGTTTGACATCTTATAGATTCTTACAATTAATAGCTGCATAGTAAAAATTCTGATCTTTATGATCTAGTTATGGAATGTACTATTTTATTATATTTTCAAGACGAACTTCCGAAAAATTTAAAACGTATAAATTATAAAAAGATTAAAATTCTTCAAATAATAATTATTGCTTTATTTTTGTATTATAATTGATGTAAAATGATCGTATTCCCTGTAAATGATTTACAATTATGATTTACAATAAGAAAATGTTCCTTTAACAGGTCGCAGTTCTCGCCGCCCTCGTCGCCGTGGCCGTCGCCTACCCTCTAGCGCAGCAGCAACAAGAAGCTTATTTAATCAGAGAAGTCCCGCTGGACAACATCGGTGTCGACGGCTACAGATTCGGCTACGAGCTGTCCGACGGACAGACGCGCAACGAAGCTGCCCAGGTCGAGGCTCACGGACCCGAGGACGGCGTCCTCCGCGTCCAGGGCTCCTACAGCTTCGTTGGCGATGACGGACAGACCTACAGCGTCACCTACATAGCCGACGAGAACGGATTCCACGCACAAGGCGCTCACTTACCCGTCCCACCCGCTTAGATATTTCTTGTTACTAGTTTAGTCAATTTAATTAAATACGTTTTTTATAAAAAAATTATACGCTATTGCTATTATTTTCATTCCTTGCAGTTGAAACATTTAATACAATTTTATGCTATTTGAAGAAATATTACGATGCACTACTGTACCAGAGTATACTAGTTAGTTTTTCGACTTTGAGTACATAACTTTAACGTGAATTAATATTTGTTAAGGTAATAAGATTTATGAAATTTGCACATTGATTAAAATTTGAAAAAATCCATATTTAGCTTTTAATACCTACGTAAAGCTTCAAAAGATCACACTAATGATAAAATGAAATCCCTGGAAGGAAGAGCACGAGTCGCGTTAAGTAAAAAATGAAAGCTGAATATTGGCAGGTTAAAAATCTAGCTCTCGCAGCGTCGAAACCTAATTTTTGCAGAGGAAAATAAAGCCGCAAGAATGCCTTCCGCGGCGGCGCGCATCGCAGAAGATAATCAGTGCCACATACTCTGCTAACGAGATGAGCTCGCTCAAGAGGGGACAAAGCTTAATAAAATCGCCGCTGAATCGAGCCGCGTAACACAATGAGGCGCGCGCGAGCGGCGGCAAAGCGGCGGCACAGCGGCGGCAAGCGTCCTCAAAGAGCCTCGGAGAAAAGGCCGGCGCGTAGAGACTGCTCGGCGTCTGGCTCGGCCGAGATGCGGGCCGCGCGACGCAGAAGGAGCGACGAGCGGAAGCAGAGTAGGAGGGAAAAAGCGCCGGTGCAAAAAAGGACGGAGGGAGGAGAGGGAAACGATCGATTGCAACCCTCCCGCCGTCCTCCCCGAGTGCAGACGATAGTAACGGAGGCAGTGCCCTCGTCTGGCCTGCAGCCCCACCCGCCATTAACTGTATCTCGCCGCGGCCCTCTGGCCTCTCCTCTGCTTGCCTGGATTCTCGCGACTTTCCGAAGACAAGGGCAGGCACCCCCACCCACTAGAGGGGACTTTCCAAAAGGCTGCTCTGGCGCTTTCGAGTAAACCTAGGCTTATTGCGAGGAAAGATGGGAGAGAAAAGACTCGCTGACCTCTTTACGAGTCAAGCACGGAGAGGAAATTTCTGTGATGAGATGCAGCTTTTTTCGCTGCAGGGTTAAGGGCAACGTCTACCACTTGCTTCAAGCTGATGTAATAACTTCTATTCTTTTACTATTCTTTGCTTTTAACGATCGATTATTCTTTTCCTTATTCTACTTGAAAAATTTTTATCAATGGATAATATGTGTTATCATTTTAAAATTATTCATTATTACTATTTATACGAAAAAACTTTGATCGCAAAAGATTACATAAGCTAAGTATATAAGTTAAAGAAAAATACAATTACTCTTATATTGACAGTTACGGTTTAAACATTAAAAGGGTGAACGATAGTAATTGATTTCTTGAAAGTCAATCTATATATTTCCTGCCAAATAAACGGGCCGCTGATAAAACTAAGAAGAGGAAAGTAAAGAGAAAAGTATATAGCGGAGGTAGACAGTGTATTTCAGTGGGTTCACCGCCCTACGGTCGACGCAATATCATTACCGGATTTTATACTCCGACGTCGTCGGGAGTGGTGCGATGTGCGCCGACAATTTTCGGATGGCTTGGAGCCAAGGAACTCGGGCTGCTCGTTACAGCCCGAATTATCCAGGTATTATCCGAGTCACCTGATAACTTTAGACTATGTCGGAAGATATTTCTCCTTCCTTCGCTTACTTTCATTACTTTACCCAAATAAATTTATAAAATCCGTCAACTCTGAGCCTACATTTTAAAATTTACTATCTACAATTCGTTAAAATCAATAAATTTCTGCAGTGACAATCTACCGATAGTATAACCGGTCAACTTAAACACTTGTTAAATAAATGCAGTTTTTTAATAAAATGTAGTTTTTTATTTATTAGAGATAAATAGATCGCAATATAAAGAAAATAAATGAGTAAAATGCAAATTTACATGAATGTTCAGATTGAAAAAGCGAACAGCAAGTTTAGTTTTCTCTTCAAGGCGAAAAGTCAAACGGAGGAGCCGGTAAGAAAAACATTTTCGCAGCCCCTTTCAGAACCGACGTGAACTTTCTCGGCTGCTCCGCGGTCACGAGAATAAAAAAAATGCTCTAAGAGCTCGGAAGAGGAGCGAGAGGGTCATTCAGCATCTGCAGAGCGAAGAACGAAGAAGGAAAATTTCCCCGTGGCCTTTTAAGACGAGCGAGAAGGGAGGTAATTGCGCTCGGGCGAAAAGTGTGAGGTGCGCGACGCGGCACCTGAGTCGAGTCAACAAGCTGCTGATCAAATCGATATCTCGTTTTACTCCAAGTAGGTTGGAAAAGTAAGAGTGCTTTCGTGATGCAATATTTATTAGTCGGGATACACCAAGCTGAATTTTATAAGAACCTAATCCTTGAATATGTGACTTTTTACGTGCTAATTCAATTAAAATTTTCCAGTGAAATTTAATTCACTCAAGTAGCCGTATAAAACTGTTAATTTTTGAAAAAAATCCTCAACGGAATCGGCTGTGGGAATAAACTTGCAGTCAGTCTCAGGAGCCTCCGAGAGCGAACTTCGAACTCGCGAGGGCAGCCTCTTCTCGCTCCATTTTTGGGTTGACTTATGAGATCCGCGTAAAGCTCGTATACGCCTGCGCGACCAGCCGAAAAGCGAAGCAAACCTGCCGCGCGCACTTCCTTATTCCCTTTGTGCCATGCTGAGATGAAACTTTGTTGTACATACCGCTTCTCTCTCCTTTTTTTTATATATTTATTTAAGAGACTTGGGTCGGATGCGCGAGGCTTATTTTTTTAAGCTTTTAAAATCAGTAATTTACGAGCGACGCACTTTTTTCAAGGATGAAAAAAATGTTTTGTGTTCGGAGGGACCTGCTGATTTTTAAAGCGTATCGATATATTTTATGATTTTACCTAAGTTATTGACAAGATAGCATCGAGTTGTAAATATTGTATTTTATTTTTAATTGAGAAGCTTACTTTTTTATTATAGCTCCTCTACCTTAAGCAGCTTTTACATTTCTTTATTTTTCAAGATTTTTTTATCGAGTAATATAATCGAGCAATAAAGATTATGGTATTTTCTTTATCGATGTCTTATTTCAAGCAAAATCTATAAAAGTAAAAGTAAAACTACTCTTTCCGCGCACATAATAAAAAGCGGGTACATTTTCGAAGTGTGCGAAATCGTAAAGGTCCTTTATTAGGGTCGAGGGGGCGGCTTAAATCGTCGAGTCCGGTCGGTTTCGTTAAGATGTAGGCCGATTGTATCGCCGATACAAATCGCAGTGAAATGAAGGAAGGAAGAAATGAAAAAGAAAAACGCAACGTACAGAGTCCGAAGGACTTGGTCAGGCCTCCAGCGCAATGTATCGCTCACGCGAAGCTCGCGGGCATCGATTGCGTGGCTTTTCGTGCCGCCTGTCTTCGATCGTCCCACTTAAAGGCGCACGTGTGTACACTCGTAAGCTCGCCTCAACACGTGCTTTTTCAACTCGACAAGAATTTGAATTTTTTGTAATTGAGGTAGATAAATCTCCGAGGTAGGATTTTTTACAGAGCAATAGCGCAGTGCTTCAGCGATCAATAAATAAATGAATCTATCAGCAAGCTTCGGAAGCAGGGAGGGGAGCTCCGAGAAATGGCAAATATCGCGAAGAATTTCGGAATTTACGCCAGCGGGTGTAGCCGGCGTCTCGGGTCGAGCCTCGGGTCGAGCCTCGGGTCGAGTCTCGGGTAGCTCGTAAAAGGAGCATTAAAAAGGCGCATGCGTCCGCGGTAAACGTGAGCGGGAGAAACGTCACTCGATCGTTGCGTTTTCGCGCTTCCCCCGGAGTGGCCGCGGAACCAAGGCGTGCTCGGGGCATTCAACGAGCCAGCCGGCCGCTGCGTGGGAGCGTGAGAAAGGCTTTTCGCCGGTGACGAGGTGCGTGCCTGACGCTGGAGAAAGACGCTGCTCGAAGCTCACGCGAACTTACTGGTATTTTTAGTTCGGCTGCGGGTTATGCTTTCGTGTTCTGACGAATTTAGGGCTTTCTCGAATGACGGCTATTAATGCTGATCTTTCGATGCTCACATTTTATGGCGTAAAAGAATTCTCACTTTTTTACAGCGCTTTCATGAATCATACATCATTGGAATATCTAATATCATCTTATTTACTACTGTAGGGAAAACATATTTTTAAAAAGTAAAATTGCTACAATTCTTCTTAAAAAGAGAGAGTCTGGAAAATTGGTTGGAGCGTCGCGTATTCGCGCCTCGCGGAGGGAATCGCGACGCGGTCCCGGCGAGCAGGCACGTGCGATCCCCGACTGATCGCGCGACAATATTGCCTTTGCGGTCAATTTGTTCGATGCTCCCGCGTGCAGGCTTCTCCGTTATTCAACTCTTTTTATATTTTCAACGCTAGATCAATTTTTTGTCTTTCTTTTCCATCAAATATAAAGAAGCGGTTGAGTAATTGCTCGCTATTCTGTCTGTATACTCGAAGAAAAGAAAAATAGTTTCAGGGATTTAATTTATTGCTTTGAAAGAATGAGAATAGATCAAGAGTTGCAATTATAGAACCATTTCTTTCGTGACAGTCACAAATCTTGTTTGGGAAGGAAGGAAATGTTAGTAAAGGTCTTAACTACAATCGAGTAATCATAGAAGATGATATATACGCGACGTGACCTAATTTTCTAGTCACCGTCTATTTAAATAGAAATAGTTTAAAAGAAAGTAAGTTTAAACTTTACGATTGTGGCTGTGGTCAGTTTTAGAAATTTAAATTAATCCCAATGTTATTTATTGAAGCTCAAAGTAATGTCAAATTCAGTAGTTATGCTTTTTAAAAAGTATCCAAAAAAACATTCACCAGGTACGTACTGGGAGCATCTTATAATAATCTTATATGAAAACAAAATTATTTACTAACCGCTTTGCTCTTTTGATTGTCACCACGAGTGTCATTACACTAAAAAAATTGAAAACTTTTCGCTGCACACTGCACTCAACATTGTAAATATGCTCAAATAAAATAAATAAAAAGCTCGTGTAAATGTCATTACTATTATAGAATTATTATATAATGGCATTGGTACATCATTTTTGTACTTAAAATTAGTTCACAAAAGTTCAAAGTTTAATTAATTGCAGTCAATGCTTTATGTTTTAGATCTGACATTAAGTATTAAAGAAAATGTTTCTTTTGCGTAAATTCTTCATCAATAGATGATCAAGAAAAATGGCTTGAGCAGAAAAAATAAGTCTCAGAAAATCCATAGAGAGCAAGTAAGTTCAATCGACTGTGTCTCAAGGAAATCTTACGCTAAAAAGCGTGCTCGTATAGCTTACATAATGAAAGTCAAAGAGATGCAGAGGTAAAGCCAGAGCATGCGTGTGTACCTTCTTCCTGCGCAGCAGTTTCCAGTCAAAGTGACTCATCCTGTCCTCGTGTCTTTTCTTCTTCTTTTCTCTCCTCCCTCGCCAGAGATTGGCAAGCAAAAGAAAATCAGAAAAAACGAGCGAGGATGAACTGCAGCATCAACAGCAACACAAGCCGCACTCGCATTCCCTCGCACTGCCTCTCGCACTGGCCACCACCCCCAAGGCACTCCCGCACCCCCCCAAAAATCCTCATCGTCGCAAAAAATCCGCACCGAAAGCTCAGACGCGATCACGCCCGAGGCTACCTTCCGCCGGGATATCGACCGGACGGCTCCCGCTGCATATCTCGCCGTGAATTATTCAGGTCCGCGAGCACCAGGGGCTGAACCGCCTCGCGGCCACACCGACGCTCACGGTCACGTGCACCCGCAGCATCCGCGGGGCTTGCGTCGTTCGCCAGCGAGCCTACGTGGCCGACGTACGGAGTGACCCGGTTCACGGGGCGCGGCGCGGCGCGGAGGCATCCACGGCGAGGGTGAGCGTCTCCCGCACTGGGTATAGACGTCGACTCTGCGTGCGGCGCCCGGACGCGCCGGTGGGAGGCGGCGGGAGGCGGCGGGAGGCGGCGGGAGGGAGCAAGGGACGCCGCCGCCGGCCCGCCACGGGCATGCGTGATAAATGCGAGGCGGCCCCGAGACGCCGGTTATGCTCGCGCCCTCCATCCTGCACCCCACCTCGCTTTCTCGGGCTGTGTACGTACCTACCCCTGTACTGCGACTGCTGCTCGTTCGGGGCTAATTAATGCCCACGGCGAAATGAGGCCTTTCAAGGTTAACCTGGCGGCTAGTCGCTGCTAACGGGTACCGCGGTTCTGCTTGTGGATCGATTGCTGCTTTATTTTTAGCAGAATTCTGACAATGAGCTACCTATCTTTAGATTTTATTTTATTTTATTTGATAAGTTATTAATTTTTAGCGTGTAATAACATTTTCTCTTATTTTTTTATTATTTTTATCGAGGATTTAAAAAGTAAATAAAATATATAAAATGACCAGAAATGAATTGAAAAGGGTAAAATGAGAAAGAATTTGTATCTGAATGAAAGTGTAGCGGTTTTAGGGGGTATACGTTGAATCAATTGCTTTACCAAGCAAGGTAACGTGAACAGATTGAGGTTGGAGTAATTGGGTGTTCGATGTACTCGGACGTTATGCAGCACGATTACAAACAAAACACTTGTGCAGAATGATATTCTTTAAGTGATCTTTTTTATCTATCATATTTATTTTGAATATTTTATGTTTTTCAGGCATTAGACTGTGCGTAAAATCCCAGATAAAAGGATCACTGGATAGTTAACACACCATGGAAGTCCTAAAGTTGCTTATCGGTTTACTTTGAGGCTTAGTTCAAACGACTTGTAAACTGCGCAGTCAAACGCGACTAACGTTAATTGGTTTAAAACCACTGCCGGTGGATTAAAGTTACCAGAACGAATAACTATTTTTCTTTTTTTATTTTTGGCAAATTTAATTCAATATACATATAAAGATTGTTAAAAATTGAAAGACTGACAAAGACGTTGTTTTAAAAATTCTCTGTTGATCATTTTTTTTATTAAACCTTCGTTTATGTGAGTTATCTTAAGTTTCACTGTTAATAACTCTAACAGTGTATTAATTTAAAAATAAAATTAACTAAAATAAAGAAATATATTAGTTTACGTTATTGTCCAATTAATTTCATAATAATAATTATAAACAATAACTGAATTCAACATAATGTTTATTACTTCAGTTTTATAAATGATAATAAATGCAATGCACTTTTTCAATGCAGCTAGCGTCATCTAATGGTAGAAGCCTGAACTTTCTCTGCTGCGCGTTACCGTTTTACCATGGCACAGTAATCATTTTACTTTCTCGCGTTCCCGCCACAGGCAAGCTCCAAGCGCTGTTTATACAAAGCGTTTAAATTCAATAATCTTTGACACTCATAAAATAAATATTCATCAAATATTGTTAGTTAATTCTATTAGAACCATATAATAATTACAGGTGCATTTGAAACAAAATCTATCATAAAAGAGATGATTTTGCTGATGAAAAAAGTGCAACTTTTTTGTTGGCTGATGCAATTAAGTTGTGCTAATTTTCATTTCAAAAAACCGAAATATGCTTTTGTTCTTTGCAAAAAATTAAGTGTTTTTTTCATTAGAGGCAAAAATTTAAGGGCTTCTATATAAATAATTTTCTTTTATAAAATAAACGCATGGGAAAAGTTGACTTGAACAAACGCATCAATTAAACGAAAGAATTGAGCCAATTAAAATTCGTTAAAAAAATCAACTAACGCTATCATAGGTTCCCTAAAAAGATTCGTTTTCCGGAGCAGTGGTCACACCTGCGCCGACGCTGCGCGCCGGCAAATTGAGCGTGAAATTCAATCGCGTCGAGCCCGGCGTGTACTCGCATTGTCTCGGGCCTGGTGGCGACGAAACACGCGATTGCGCCTACAGCAGCAGGGCTGTCGCCGAGGCTGTCGCGCGCGGACGCGACGAAACTGGGTAGGGCCGACGCAAATTACGAAAGGCGCGCGCGGCTGACGGACGAAAAACGCTTTTAATGCTCCGTGAGTCATGCGGATTGTCGGATATCGGTGTCCAGCGTTTGCTGCAATAGGGGGACTATCCTGGCTTGGGCAGATGTTCTTTTTTCATCGAGCTAGGCCGATTTCTCTTCGATTCGACTCGACGGGGATTTAAGGGATTTTTGCCAAATGGTGGATAAAAAGTTCATTTGTCTTTAAAATAGCTTTAATATGGCTATATCGAAGGATGGAATGATCCTTCACATAGAGTAATTACGTCTAGTTTCATTTTCTATTAGCGGCTCCAAAGTAAATTGAGGCCAATCATTTGAAAAAGACGTCGATCTTACTTGAGGACATCAGCGCGTCGCCAAGTGCCTTAACTTCACACGTTTTTCCCCTCAAAACGCCTAATTACATTCCATCCTCTCTAAAGGAAGGAAACCGCTGCGCTAATCCGACCCCATTTCCCAAGCCATTTCCCGCTCGTTTCCTCGACCCAACGCAGCAAAACGTACATTGTTCCGGTCGCGAGTGACAATTTCATTGAGCGCCGCTCGCCATGCTCTTTAATCCAGCCGATTCAAGTTTGTTCTTTCTTTTTGCCGCGACTGATCTTTTTCGGGATCCGATCGATTCGGGAAGCGAACTTTGCGGTACCTCGTTTATCCGTTATCTTGAGCACCTCATTAGCATAGGTAATTGATACCGTATAATCTGCGGGTAATTTACTTATGACTCCGCTGGTAAAGACGCCCTCGCTTTGTTCCGTCAAGAAATTCACGGTGTTATTCGGGTAATCAAGCGATTAATCTAGAGTTTAAGTGTACGGAAGATTTACTTGGCGCTTCCAGGATTCTCGCATTCATCTCGTAATTCTTTTTAATTGACTCGAAAGATTTACTGACTTTTTAATAATTAATTATCTTTTCTCGATAAATAATTTGCGGTAAGTAGAGAAGTAAAAAAGGTAAAAAAATAAAGCAGCTGGAGAATATTCCACAAAGTCACCGAAATCGGAATTACTCGAGCCTCGTCAACGACACTCCTAGAAATTACACGAAGCTATGCATGTAAAATAAGGAAGGCCTCGAGTGAAAATGAAAATTGGACGAATAATAATGCAAAGGATTCACGAGCATCGTCCTCTGTGATCGAGAATCACGATTTGTATTCCACGACTCCTCGACTTTATGCCGTCGTGCGATTCTTTTAGACGCGAAATTTGGACGCTATATTTGCGGTTGAGAAGCCGTGGTACGTATTGCACCGCACGAGAATTTGTACTTTCTCCCGCGAAAAAAATTGCCGCTGCAAAAGGCTTTCCGGAAGGCAATTTTCGCAGATCGAATCGCGCTCGCAGTGTGCGATAATTTCCCGAAAAGCACTGTGTACTTAATGAATGATTGTTTACTTATCAGACATCTTGATCGTCTGTAGCCTAAAGTCTTATGAGAAAGGTAAGTGCAGTGGTGCACTTTGCAGCCGTACAGGCTCGCGTAGAAAAATCATCACTTAATAAATAATTACATTTTAATAGAGATTCACGTATTAATTTTATCAACAATCTAATTGTAAGTATTAATCACAATTTATTTAATGGAATGACAAATAGTAAAATGACATATTTTTTCCCCTTTGTTTTAAGAATCAAGCGTGTTAAACCTCTTTCATAATTACGAATATTTTTAACAAACCATTATTTTGTTTATTTTTATAAATTGCAAATTTTACATTTTATAAATTATTTCTTAATGGATTGTTGTTTTACAATTCATTATTTCTATACTTTGTTAATTTAAAATAATGGAATTAATACATATATAGTTATGTAAGTAATTCCGCAACATCATAGGCAATAGCTGTTCGTGCAAGTCATTTATACGTCCATTTTCACGAAATTGGTCTTTTCCGTTTCAAAAGTTTATATAAATAACGAATCGAAACATTTGTGGGAAGGAGTGGGAAAGTTTGTGGAGACTGGTACCGATTGTAACCGATCGAGTTTTGTTAGCACCCCGCAGGATACAGGAAGTTCGATGATTTATGACTATATTATTTGGGATTCACATTAACCAAGCCAATAAATAAAAAAATGTTGTGTGTAAAGTTTATTTGGCAGGTAATTAGAAGTACTCTTTTAATACAGCTACTGATTTACACTTAAAAATTGTTGTAAATAAAAATTGATGAAAAACGTCGCCGCTGGCACTGATCAATAAAAAGTTTCGTCATAATCGCTTAGTTTTCCGCGATCCCCTGCTCACGCATGAAGCACGCAACATTGATTAAGTTTTATTGGCGCATTGTGTGCCGCGGTATTTTTTACACGACTGGTAAGATGAGAGAAAGGCAAATTAAAAAAAAGAAGAACACGCGATAGCGAGGACTAATTACTGCGGCGGCCATTGTTCTTCCCGCGTGGCTGGAAAAGTGACGCGCCGACACGCAGCTTCTCAAGGAAACGGCCCGAAACGCTTCCGTTGACTGAATTAAACGCGCCGAGCTTTTTTGCATAAATCGTACCGCTTAAAAGTAACGCGCGCAAATCGGATTTTTAATTGAACTCCCGTTAAGATTGTGCGAATGGAACGCTGGGAGAGAGGCGCAGGGTTTGTGTTCCAGTGACACGATGATGTGGGAAGCATTTCTTGCAATAATTTCCGATGGCACGCTGCAGGTATTTTCAGAGGAAAATGAAAGTTACTGCAAAATGGCAAATGGCTGGAATCTCTTTTTGCTACTGAGAGATTGACATTAACTTTCTTCCTAATTCAAATATTATAATTTTAAGAAACGTGAAAATAATTCATAATCAAACTGCAATATCTTACAGTTTTGCATTTTGGTAACTATTAACAAATACTTTCCTAGTAAGTGTATAATGGTAACAAATATGAAACGGTTAATTTTTCAAGACAATACACATGATTCTCATCAATTCACAAATAAATTTTATATTATGTTTGCGTTTAACTTTTCTTAGCTGCATGTTATTCTAAAGATAAAGCGTAATAATTTCTTGAATTCTGACATAAAATGCAAATCAGTTATAAATTCTCAAAACTACGGCCAGAATTCTAAGAGAAATGAAGTAACCGTTTTCTTATCGCAAAATTTCTTCTTAACCTTGTATCACAAAATTAATTTGCCTAGAATCGTTATTATTATTCATCGTCTTACAAAAATCTCACGACTCCGAAAAGCAACCATTTACCGTTAAGCCTCACCGAAGGAAGTCATAAACAGTGTTAATCTGAAAAAGAAAAAAACAAAAATATACAGAAATTTGGAAGAGGAAGTTATGTGGAGGAAGTTATTGCGTTTCAACGTTCAGGCTTCCGAACAATGCCCTTTCTTAATTCCCTGCGAAACTCGCAAAAGAGGTTCGATTTAAAATTCGGTAAATGATTTAATTTGAAAGAGTCTACTATACCCGCACCTCTCGCGGAGGTAGCCGAGCGCAGCCATGCTCGCTTTTGTTCATCGGACTGGGTGCGCTTTGTGATCGTTGCGCTTCCTCGTGGTCTTACGAAATATCTGGGTCTCTGGAACTCCTACGATGGCTGTGCGCACGTAATTACACGTAATTACCTTCCTTTTGTCTGGCGCTAAACCGAAATTAATGTCGCGTGAAATCTATTCGGCCGCCGAAGCAGCAGCGGTATACCCGCGTGAATTCGTCAAGATTATTTCCTGTTTATTTCCATAGAACGCAAAATGTCCATTGATTTATAAGATGTTGATTCATTTGCGTATAATTAATTCAATAAATTGTTAACGATAAGTTTTATGACCGGTTAAATGTGAATTTTTCGTAGCATTAATTGCTGAAGAAAACGAAAGGACACGGTAACGTTCACTATATACATTGAATAATACAACGCAAGGGAACTACGATATTGAAGGGAATCGTAAGCCAGTTAAGTAGACGACTTTCGCTTTCAAACAGCAAAGTCGCGTGGCAGCTGCAGTGGGTGTCAAGGTCAAATCGTTCAAGGGGGGTAGAGAGCGACTTTTTTTCGGAGGTGAAAATGTACCTATGTACCCTCGCTCTTTAATTGCATTGCACGAAGGTAAAACACCTGCTTTCTCTCTACCGATGAATCGATCGTTTTCTGGCCTCAACGTTTTTCACTCCCTCGCGAGGCCACTATCAGTCTCAATCGAGTCAATAATGATGTTTAGGAGAACCATTGAAGCGTGCAATTCGCCAAGTCATCGTAATTTCATACCTTCGTATCTTAAGAATACGTCGATAGTTATACTTGCCAATAAACTTGATTCTTTTTTCTAATCGTTTCTGATGTAAAGATGTTAAAAACTTTTTTAATACGAAAGGTGAGCTATAGTTTAATGCAAAAGGTAATCAGTAATTATGGTTTAGCAACAGAAAAATGCAAATTAAACTAACTGTTTTGTTTATCCAAAAATAATTGATTGGTTAATTAAGGGGGTCAAGCTTAAAATTTGAGAAAGCAACATAATAATTGTATTACAGAAACTGAGAAACCCGTGTTGGGTGGTACTGAGCGATGGGCGGCTCTGGGCGACTTTTCCCTAAAGAGTCGGAAAATCCCAAATGCATTTTTTGGGAAAAGCGAAAGCGAACTAACGGGACATATCCCACTTAGAATGAAGCTAAGTTCGAATTCGGAGAACTGTTTACCTTGACTTAAATATACATTTTATTTTTTGTTCCACACTGCTTGTTTAATTATCTCGAGCTCGCAACACTAAATAATTAATTAAAAATTGTGGGAGGTAGAAAGTAAAAAAAATCTTACTGATTCAATAAATATGATCGCAAATAAATGGCAATAAAGTATTTTTTGCAAAGCTCATTATCGAGAGCAAGGAGAAGTCGAAAAATCACGCCGTATGTTTACCGCGGCTAACCTCCCCCGCATTGCGCAGGTTGCGCTCTTGAAGTTCAAGCTTGAAAAAGCGCGGCGGATTAGGCTAAGCAGGTCTCGTTAGAGACGCGTTAGTCCAAGATAAAAAAGCGCGTGGAAAGGGAATCCCGCGTATGTGGGCCACGGCGGATACATATCCCCAGCTTTTTTCGTCGCTCCGTTTCGTCTCCGAGCGCGCGGCAAACAATGGGGCGCTGTCTCTCCCCGCAGCTCGCGACTGCGCAATTTCACTTAACTTTCGCTTCTAATTAATTGGAAGCGTTTGGTTTTTCGCGTTTCCCCCTGGCCGGGAAACGCGAAACGTGTCGGGCGAGCGCCGGCCACTAATCAGCGGAGGAGGAGAGCGGGAAAATGCAGGTCGAGGGGATTGACTGACGCGGGGGAGCCGAGAGGCGGGGTGAAAGGACTCGGATTATATTGTAATGCGAAATTAGATTGCACGTGCGAGACTCGAGTGCTTGGAGTTTCTTTCGGCTCTGTCGGCTTCTTTTCTTTTATTTTTATTTCATCTTTTGAAGCTATATTTGAGCAAACTGTTCATGTTGGGAAATAACTTGCTCGACCTTTCAGATTTATTGCGGCCGGATTTAATTTATTGTTTTATATATATATACCATACGAATGTTCACTTCAGTTTGGAGAACCATTAATTAAATTTTAAACTTGAGTAACAGTTTAGTAAGTCAATTGGACAATCAATTATTAATTCTAATCTCATTCTAATTGGGTGGCTGCAGTACAAATCAAAACTTCAATCTAGGAAAAAAGAAAAATTACTAATTTGTTTTCTTTTTTGTTAAGTCAACATTGATCCTTAGTTTCTTAGAAACAAGTACATTATAAATCTCATTGTATGTAGTTTTCGCGCCGGAGCCACCTTAGATGTACCGATTATTTGAGTATTCAATCATCAACGCAGAATGACTAAAATTAAAAAAAACGTATCAAGACATAAATTCCCAGGGGGCAGCGTGCTGGCCCACAGTCCAGAGCAAAGCGGGGAAAAAGCTCAGTACGAGAAAAAAAATGATTAGCTGAGAAATCGCGATCACGTCGAGGGATCACCGGCGAAAATAGCATTCCAGTCGAGGAGTCACGCTGACCGACTCGAACCTGCCTCGTGTTTATGTGCTCCCGCGGTTGCGGCGTGTCAGCTTACGGTGTGTTTCGCCGGCTCGCATTCCCGCGCCAAGGCCTCAAATCGCTCGACTAATCGAATTTGCAGCAGCGCCCGAACATCGACAATGACAATTAACGTGCGATCGATCAATCCTCCGACCGCCCACGCGGGCTGGATATAAGCCGTGCACCGCTGGAAAATCGCGCTGAAAAATTGGCACATCCGCGAGCGGTAGGGAAGGGGAAAATGGACGCGAATCTATGTATACGGGTAAATGTAAATGGGTGCTGATTACATTGAGCAGCGAAGGGTTGAGTAATCCTGTCGATTGCTCAATGCCCATTTTTTATGTGGAAAGGGTTTGGGATTGCTATTCCATTGAAATTGCTAAGAGAAATGTTTGACGATCGATTTAATTGACTACAGGGGAGACCTATGTAATTTTATCAATTTTGCATTTTTTTCATTGAAAATTCAGACTAATTGCGAAAATAGTTATAATAAATAATAACATTTTTTTATTATTGCGAGAAATATTCTTAGGTAGACTATGAAAAAATTTCTCCCTCGCTAGCGCTCGGTCGGAAATATTTGTACGGACTGAAATTTGACTAAAAGAATCATCTTTCTATAATTATGCTACCAGTTAGCAGTTAGCAGTTAGCAGAACAAAAATTTTTTCAATTTTCAATATACATTTATGAAAATGTTAATATGTTTAAGTAGTGTAAAAATAAAGAAAAATACAAATTTTCAGCCTCTCTGAATCAATTTCATTAGAGTTACGGCTTAAAAAGTAATAAAAGCTTTTAAAGAAGCAAAAATTGAATGAAAAAAATATGAGATTACATACGTATTACATACGTTGCACAAGATGCTCCGATGTCGGCTTGATGATGCTTTTTAAATTAAAGCATTTCTAATAAAGTATTTTTACAACTGAGAAAATTACTGAAAAAATCTGTACACTGTACTGCCTATTAATAGCACTACTTTGATTACACGTTACGTAACGAAGGCGGGTTATTAAGATCCGCAAAAGGAATAAAGCTTCTGTTTGTAGAATCATCTTTTAACGACTCAAATAAGAGGAGTCGCACTGCCGTTCATATCATCAATGCTGACGCTGACGCCAGTAGATTTATAGCCGATTTGATTGTGACTGATGTTCCCTCGGTCTACAAGTTAAAAGTTAAATGCATTGACGCGAATACAATTAGTGTAAGTCTAAAAAAGCAAATCTTCGTTAAATTTGGAAAAAAATTATTTTCAAATGAAAATTTTAATGCATACGGCTGGAGGTGTGCATAAATTAAAAATCTTTTTATAGATAGGATGACCCTCGAAGCAGCTAATAAACTTCGAAAAGAGAAATTTAACACCAATTTAAAGTGATACATCGCTTCTTAAGAATGTTAACAAACAATTAAGAAGAACGTTTGCAATCGTTGAATGTATGGGGAGCTTAAAAGGGTCATAACTGCGAGCATACATAAATCGATTGACTTAACAATGTTTCAAGGCTAGGAAATACTTTATGCTATAAAACAAACATTATAAAGTACACACGGCATTTGATAATGATTTTTTTGAGGATTTGCATATAAGTTCCAAGTTTTCAAACAATATTCGTTTAGAAAAAGTCACTTTGATTAAAAATAATACTTGAATTTTTTATATAAACAAAACTGTTATATTAATTCTTCTTTGCATTCTTCACTTTCCTTGTATTAATTTCTATAAGAATATTCAGTAATACTTATTAAAAAAATGTTAAAAAAATTATTATTTTTTTGCCTAGCGGACGATCGAAGAGCCCAGCCCAAGTCGGGGAGGTCCTTCTTTCCTTTTTTTGTTGACTAACCACCGAGTTTAAGAATCGGGCCCCGATCCACAGCCACATGCATGCACGCAGAAACACAAAGGGGAACTCGGCAAGGACCCCCTTCCATAGATTGCGTTTGTATTTATCGCAGTTCAGCGAAAGAGTTCAGGGTCGCGTGGCCGCGTGTGTGTGGCCGAGGGCGATTTCACGGGATAGCGGTTCGACCATGCCCATGGGGGGGGGGGGCAAATAAACACTTCATAAACATCAAGATGCAAGCGTCGTGTGATCGAATGTAACGCGACGGGAGATTACGCGACGCTGCGCACTGCGGCTGAAAGTGAGCCCGCCAGTACGTGGCCTCGACGCACAGAGCGCACTAAAAAGTGCAAGTGCAATTTCAATTGCTGATGAGCGGGACGAGCCCGAGATGTCAGTTGTAATGCGGTTCTTTGAAAAAATAGGTGAAGAAAACAAGATTATCGTTCAGTTGCTCTTTAATTTATAATCATCCAAACAGTTAGCTGAATATTTTTAATTATGCCTTCTTCGTTAGTGGCGTTTTCATGAATAGCTAATAATAATACAGTTACTGCGTGCTTGAACTTATATGAAACTGTCCCTTCAGGTTAGATGCTCAAGGACGTGAAGCGGTAATTATCTACTGTTCTCTCGAGTGCAACTATTAAATATCTGCTTAATTAGAGTTTTAAAAGATTTTAGATCTAATTTTAGGAAAATAAAACATTTACCGTTTGTACAATTTTTGTTATATATTGTAAAGGGCTTTGCCCGTAAAAGATTAATAAATAAATAAATAAATAATACCAATTTATACATTTTCTTTCATTTTTATTTCATAGCAATCTATATCTTTTCAATTCAAAATAAAAACTTGAGAAGTTCATTTAAATTAAGTTAAAGCGACAAAGCACAAAGCTAATCTCCTCCGAAACTTCTCACTGCCTTATATCTGAATCCTTCGAAACACTATGCAAAACAAGCTCATTCGACTTAGAAAAACAAACTTTTGCCGCAGCCGAGACATAAAAAACATATCGACGTATAATAACGCCACGATAGAATTAATCGCGATCGTGGGGGTGGCATGCAGAGGTTTATTGTATACCTCAATGACGAGGAGGAGAGGTATTAGAAATTGGTTGGCTTTTCTCCCAACGTTGGTCCCGTAAGGCGCCACCGCTTTTCCTTCCCGTTACAGCGTGGCTCATCCTGCGATCGCACCGCATCCGCTGATTACATATACTTTTCGCTACGGCACGCGCACCGCCTACCGATCATAATTGCTCCGCGGTACCTTATTGTGTCAGTAAATTTTTTATCTTCGCACGGCGATTATGAGTTAATACAGTTTAACCTAGCATTTTTTTAAATTTACGATAAATTGGACTAATTACAGGTATTTTTTCTGATATAAGTCAATGGTTTTTGTATATATACTGAAAAATTGTCAATGCCGGTAACGCGTTTACACAGTATGTAGAGATATTGTATAATACGAATATTCATTTGTTTTTTCTTAATTGATAAATGGTAAATTGAAATAAGAAAAATCTTTTTTTTCCATTCTTTTTTATCTGACGGATGCAAATATGCCCACTAAGTAAATTTGAATTAGTTAGAATAATTAAATGAACTTTTTATTAATTTTTAATGAATTTGAGGATTAAGATTGACGGAGATCTGGATCGTTGGAAAATTATGAAAGTCAAGAGAAAACTAATACTATAGGCGCAAGTATACGAAGTGTTTTACATGGCCGTAACCAATTATTGTGGTCTATGCAGAAAAATGTCAGTTCCCACGAGAATTAAATATCTACGTTAGAGTTCGTTAATTTACATTGAATTGGCGGTTAGAGAAGATTCTAAAACAATTAAAAAAAATATTTAGCAAGACTGAATTTTAGCATAACTTCAATTTTTTTGAAAAATTATTTACAATTATTGATTGATATTTATTGTATTATATTTAATTAAAAAAAAATTAAAATTGTAAAAAGTGTAACTACCGAAAATTTAGTTATTTCACAAGTAAGTTTTAGTGATAAAAATACCATGGCCCGTCTAGGTGGAAAAAAGTTTATTCATTTTAGTCTGAAAAAATATTTCTTCTTGAAGTAAAACTGTTATTTAACTATGTGTATAAAACTGCATATTTCGGAGTTTATATAGTAGTTTAACGAGGGATACTGCAAAGTCGCCTTGACTATTTTCCACCTTTTTTTGGACGAACATTATTACTTTATTCCAATAAAGTTGCTTGAAAAAAATTTCCAAAGATTTCCATTTACTAATTTGATTCTAGTTTATATAAATGTGATAGTCAGCTGTTTTACCTATCATATTGAATTGAAACAGTAAGATAATTATTAGCACATTTGGCATGGATACAGAAATAATCATTTGCGCAATAGTACGAACAGTATTTTACAAAGAAAGCTATTTAACGGGAAGGGCCACTGTGCCACGAAGGTGAAAAGTGAAATATTTTTGTTGGCTTGAACGATTATAAATATTAGGTTACAGCTAAAGCAAAGCAAAGGAAAGGGAAAAGAGGAAAAAGAAGTGGCTAATTTCCAGTCGATGAATTTCGCACCTGCACCAAGGGACGGCCCCTGCGATCACTCGAAAGAGTAGAGCGAAGAGATCGCGAGCCGCTGAGCCTGCATAGAAAGCGTCTGTGCCCGTCCAATTACCGGCGTCCAAAGACGAAGCTCGCTCGCACGCGCAAAACTACCGGTCAATCTGCATATCATTTGCAAGCGTTAGAGGTTGTTCGCGGGACAATAGCCGCGCCGCCGCGCCGCCGCGCCGCCGCGCGCGAAGCCGCGAAGAGCATGGAGCATGCGCCTTCTGGAAGCAAACGTCGCGTAAATTACGCTCGTAAATTTGAGGGAAGAGGCGCCTGCGTCTATTACTACCTGTGCGCGTCTTGCTTTGCCCCCCTGCGCGGACGGCGGCTGACTCCGACACTAGCGTTTCTAATGTTCGCCCTTAACGGCCTTAACCCTTTGCAGCCGCCGAGTGCGAGCCGAATGTCTTCGGCGTTTTGCACCTTTTTCAAGCTGGGGAGCTTCAAGCGGACGAGGCTCATTTGTCACAAGTCGATGCTTATCGTGATTGATCGCGCAAAAAGTAACACTGTGCGCCGCCTTTTTTGATTTATGAAAAATTTCTCCCTCCACTTACGAGATTGCTTAGAACGGCCTTTACTACGACCGAAAGGATGTAATTCTTCGAGGGGTGTAACTTTGCACTTTGCGGTCTAAGCTTGAGACTCGAAATATGTACTAAAAGAGACTCTTCGACCTGACCAAATGATAAATTCTATTGTAAATTTTTGTCAATTTGAGTACTTTTATTTTTTTAAACAATGTGTTAGCCATTGAAAAGAATTAATAGTCTCTAGTTTGAGATAAAGATTTTCGTCTGCGTGTATTTTCCGAAAAAAAAAATATTTACTGATTCAATTTGTGCATTTGTGTTAATAGAAAGAATGTTATGGAAAGGTGTTTTTACTGTCGGTATAGATATTTTTTAAAAGATTATCAAAATGTATTAACAAATTGTAATATTGTTGAGACCACAATGCGTTCACAGTGCAGCAGTAACAAAATGTAATTTTGTTCATAAGTTTAAAGAAGTTTGAAAGTATCTTTTAAAATGAAATGAGAATTAGCCGTGTAATGTTTGCATTAGAAGAAGAAACGGGCAATTTGTTTGGTGTTCGGGTAAAGAGTCGCATTAGCATCCCCATTACGCAACTCTTCCATCCCTGTTGTTTCTCCGAGTGCGGCAAAACGGTTTATCGGCGGGCACGCCACCGTCGCGCACGACAAGCCGCGTACTCCCGCCGCTTAATCAAGCAGCCAGCAGTAAAAGCTGGCTATTTTTCGCGCGAGATATGACTATCCGAGGGAACCATACCCGCCTCACCTCAGCATGCGTTACTCACCGGATAGTTTCGTATGCCAAGGCGCACCTTGGAGTACTTCTTCATCAAGACCCGCCAGAGTACGTAGGCCATGGTACTGCACCTTTGGAGCTCTGCTTTTCTGCTACTCGCCTTCTTCCGCTTTCTCCCTCGCACCTCACATCTCCTCTCTTATCCCGCCAAGACTCCCTCTTACTCCGGGAGGTTCTTCCTCACTTTTTCGACTTTGCAGCCTCACGCTCTTCTTTTCCATCGTGCGGGAGGGGGCTTGCACCTTTTTCTTCCAGGTTTCCACCTTTTACGAGCTGCGTAAACTTGCTTCGTACCCCTTTTTACTATTTACTGCTATTTAGCTGCACTGCTGGAAAAATTTAAAATTTTTTAGCAGATGTAGCTTTAAATAAAAATACAGATGAAAAAAATACAATCTTTTGTGTACAATTGACAATGTTTCATCATTTCTTTCATAAAAAATATCGAATCTCAAACCATCAAGGAATACAGTCTTTTTAATGATGTCACGTTTACTAAAATTACTTTAGATCACGTTTTCATTTCACGTATCGCTCGAACACATCTCGGAAAGAAATTTTTCGGCTGATTGGCTTACGTGAGAAAGCTGCATTCAGACTTATTGAAAATTTTTCATTTACATCTCAATAGTTCTATTCTCGGTCCGATCATTGAATGTGTAATAGTTATTATGCAGCTCGTACTTAACATAGATTTTAAGATTAAAATAGTAACATTTAAACATTATCCGTTCCAACTTACTTCTTTTGTTAAATTATTTATTCTACTTTTTCAGTGCCCACGTGTAACTATTACATTTCTTTGCTGTGTTAATAATTAATTTTTTAAAATTGATATGATAGATTTAAAAAATGCAAGTAAATATGAATGACTTTGAGAAAAAATTTTATTTGAATTTTAAACTATTTTCAGTTCAGTACTTAGTTGAGAGTCTTAAATAACAGTAAATGACCATATGATTGACTCGAAAATTTACCTGTCTTTTTACAAATGCGTACAAGTTGACACGTTGACGCAAGTACGTCAGCGGCAAAGCATGACTATCGAATTTAAGCTTCTACTGGAAATAGTCGGTGAGCGCAGACTGCAAAAAAAGAAGCAGGCGCACACTTGCGTAGACGCGCGCACAATACGCGTATAGACTGCCGGCGGTCACTTTAAAACTCGAGCTGCGTGAGGCAGCGCCGCACGAAAAAAATAGAAGACAAACAAATCGACAACCGATTCAATGGAAATGAATGGAAAAAATTGATACGAGCGAACGCGATCGATTTGACTCGATCGCTTGACGCTCTCGCAACCGAAAAGGTCCAAGCGTCCGAATCACTGTTGATGGGCACATTAAAAATCACACGGATCACAGAGGTCACAACTCACATTCTCACATCCGTCGGGGAGAATCAGCGAATCGGTACTCTGCCGAGCGGCGCTTACACCTGCCTCCCCCATTTTCCCCCGGCGATCGGCTCCCGCGGGAGGAGAGAGGAGAGGAGAGAGGAGAGGAGAGAGAGAGGAAGCAGCCGGCGAGCGGGAGTGTCGGAGCGCGCGCGCGGCTGACGGCAGTCGCTGCCGGGAAATAACTGACACAATGCAACAACACACGCAACGAGGCTCGGGCGCCGCGCCGCGCGGAGGAGAGGGCGAGCGAGCGAACGAGAGAGAGTCTAGCGCCGGAACGGAGCGACGAGGGGAACGGACGCGACCTGTTGGCGAGGAGCTCCGCCTGCGCCGCCACCGCCGGCCGGGGAATGGGGATATATTCGCGCCGAAGACTAGGTTCCTCCTTTTTTCTCCGCGCGAGGGGCCTCAAGCGGCAGCGCGAATATACGGAGGGAGCTGTAGACGATGCTCCTCTTCTCTCCTCCTGCTCCTCTCTTTTGCCGCCGAGCGGGCCCCGTGCAGCTCCCGAGCTTCTATTTTTGCCTTTTTCTCTACACACGAGGCTTTGTTTCGACCGGCCCTGGGGGACGATGCCAAGCACCCAAAGCCGGGCTTTTTCTTTCGCTGACCCCTCCTGCCCCGCCGCCTGGCCCTTTCGACGATCGCCGATCTTTCCACCGGCGCGGGCGTTTCCACGCTCGCTCCAACAATAAACACGACGTGTAACCCGAAATAAGTCCCTTTCGCGAAGAAAGAATCAGAATAAATATTTCGATCGAAAACAAATTTTTTCATTTTCCGCTGTTAAGGCAAGTCATCCCATTGTTGATTCATCCCAGAACAATCTTGCAAGTAGAGAGGGAAAACAAAGCAATCCAGCTAAAACGGATGCGATGCTAGCTGCTCATGAAATTACATCTTTCCTCAAACAATCTCTGAAGAAACCTGACAAGTTCGTGTTCTGATAAGACACGCGTCTTATTGACTCGGGACAATCTCCAGACCAATTATGCACTGATTGTGAGGAAATTAATCTTTCTGATAAATCTACAGAACAAGAAATTAATCGTAAGAAGGGACTCCGTTGATAACTAATAAACTGAGTTTGTAACGGTATTTTAGTTTTAATTACCAACCAAGTCACGAGAAATTATAATCGTAACAAGTTATTGCTAGCTAGGTTGACATCAAATCGAAAAAGGTTTGTTTTATTATTAATTAACATTTTTTAACATTCAGCTGTGCATGAATTACGAAATATCTCGTATTAATTAATGATTTTGGTATTCTAATATAAAAATCGAGAAAAATCTATTAACATTCAAAGAAATTTCAATCCACTACTGCGATCGTATTTTACATCAGGTTATCTCGACAATTATTCTTATATCTAAAGTATCTAATTTTGAACTGAGAAAAATTGGATTGCAATCCATCCAGAGTCCGTTGTCGAGTAAGATGTTGTTGCTAGCTCTTTCTTTCTCATTATTCACGCGTAATCCGATGATCCGATGAGGAAAAAAATATCCTCGGAAGGGCAGAAAGTAATTCTGTTTTTTCAAGTGCAAGCGGCACTGGATCAAATCCGCGTACAGGTAGGAAATCGTGAAAGGGACGCCGCCAGCTTATAATGCTTTCCTCCTGCGCATCGCAGCCGATTAGCAGCGAATTGAGCATTTCTCCCTGTCCTCCGGCCTGTCACTTTTTACTTAATCGCCTATTTGGCTCTCGTTTGGAGTTTTCTCGCTTCTCGCGCGCGTGCCGGAACACACTGGCGCCGCATATTTATCTCTTATTCGCGCCTCTTATTCGCCGATAAGGCGCGCCTCCTCGCGCAATTCCGGTTTTCCTCTGGCATTAAGTTATTAACGAAAGCGAGCGTAATATTGCTTATCGTAAATTTCGACCGGGCGCTTCTTTTAACTTTCGGAATTTTCTCGTTGCACCATGCTGCAGGAAGTAGTTTCGCCTTCATTTTATTTTTCCGCAGGTTGCTTGCAATATACTTATCGTGTTGGCAAATGTTCTTTATTTTCTTTTATATTTAATTTGAATGCTAAGGAGTTAATAGTCATCAGTGCAAAACTTTCTTAGCGACCAGCATATTGCTCGTACATTTCTTACTATTGTATAAATCAATTTCGCGTTACATTAGACAGTATTTGTCATAAATTCATAAAAAAAATGGAAAAGAAGAGTTACAGTGTCAAAGATCGGTAAGGATATTTATAAAAATATTTTAATCGGATGAACCACAGTAGAACCGTAATAAAAAATAAATTTTTGATTTTAATAGGTAAATCTCGAGGTAAATACTGTGGGAGTGAAGAGACAGAGAGAAGGAGAAAGCGGGAAAAGTCCAAGCGGGGCTTGCAGGGACTTAGGTCAGTGGAGGGGCCTGCCCGACGAGGGCTTGCGACCTCAGTCCAGATGCTTAGCTGTCATTTAAATATACTCTTTATTCTTTAATTTTACGATCGCTGTTTATTTCTTGAGTCCATATAAAACATCCCACAGTATTCATTGAACAGATACAGAAAGATATTTATAAAGATTTTTGAATTATTTCATGCTTTATTTGTATAGTGGATAAATAAATATAGTTATTATGTAAGATGGCATTGTACATGCGATTAAAATGCGTTATTAAAACTTTGTCGTCGTTGGCTTACGTAAGGTCTGAGAAGTTCACGAGCCAAGCCTTTATTAATCTACAAACTATCACAAAGGTCTAACTTCCTGCCGCACCTAAATGAATAAAATGATAGGATTCGCGTGGACTTTTATAAGCTAAAAGCATAACGAGTTCACTGATAATTACAGCTGATAATTTTCTAATTGCTCAGAGTTTGAGTATGGTAATTAGAGTAAAAATCAAATGAACAAAGAACAGTTAAACTAATAATAATCGGTAAATAAAAGTGCATTGTAAAAAGTACTTATTGATTACTCAGTTACACTCAGTTCTTAATGAACCAAGTAAATTAATATTGATAAGATTAGAGAAATAAAGCGAATCGCATTTCCAATTTTTTATAACAAAATATGGTAAACAAAACTAAAATTAAAATTATTTAAAAAACAATAATATAACATAGATTTCTTAAAAGTTCTAAGGGCGACTACGACAGCTTTCAATCTTAAAATATTACCTCGGAACATACTTAATTATTTACCTCTCATGGGCATAGATTTAAAAAGCTTTTAATACTTGAAAATAGAGTGCGATCGCAAAGATTTCGTGTTTTACGAAATCTTTACAGAGACAGAAAAGAGCCCTCTGGCTGTTTTGTAAGTAATCTCTTATCATAGGGTCGACCTTGACAGTAATCGTGACTTTGCAACGTACCCTCGCTCACCTACCGGCACCTTCCGGCACCTACCGTTTGGAAAGCAAAAATGTCTACTTTAATCATGTACGTTATTATTATTTTATAAATGATTATTTACGTAAATAATAATATTTAAGTATTATTTAAATGATAATTTTAAAAAATAATTACGAAACAATGAAGTAATATGAATTTTTTTACTAAAGACTCTCTAAGTAAAGTTAAATACTAAATTGAAGGTCAACATAATATATAATCTTAGAAATTATAGTTTTAAAAACACATTACTATATTACTGCTTGTAGCCCGTTGCACGAATCGTGTTATCCAAAGAAGTTACAAGTCATAACAAATTGTAAATTAAAATGCTTACCTTGAATTTCAAGTTTTCAAGTTTAATAACGACATTAATATATTGCAAGATAAATTATCTTAGGCGATAAAATCACATAAAGATGTTTTAGAGCAGTCAAATGTGAAAATAGCAAGCTTGAAATTCAAATCAATCGCATCTAATGGGATACACACTTTGTACAACTATAATTAATTTGAAATTTGATAGTAAATATAGTAGCTTAAATGAAAGCTCGGCTTCATAGCACATTTAAACCCGAGCAAATTAATGTAATGAAAAAAATAATGAAAAAAAATACTGAAGTACTGATAGAAGTGAAATAAAATTGTCTCCCACTCGAAAGAAAGTAGGGGCCTAGGCACGTGGTACGCGACTTCCTCTAGTGCGCTCGCTCTTCGGCGCGTCGGCGAAGCGTCGGCGAAGCGTCGGCGGCGCGCCTTATCGCCTATCAGCGCTGAATTTTTCTTCCCCCGTCGGGCTGCTCGCTGAGTCGTTATCAGGCCGCGTAATCTCCGCTGGGGATTCCGATCGGCGATCAGTATCGCCGATCTCGAGGAGGCGAGCTCTCGCACGCCCACTCCCTTCGCGTTTTCCCGCACCGACGATCCGTTGACGCATGAGCTTCTTCACTACGCCGCCTTTTCTCTAACTCTTTTCATTTATTTATTTTTTTTACGATTCGTCTGTGCGATCGGTGCTAAGTTGGCGTGCTGCCGAGGTAGTGACGAATAGGAGCAGGCACGAGCTCGCGAGTCAAAATTCGCGCAAGGAAACACTGGGGCTAATGATGTGACACGTGGGTAATGTACCAAAATAATAATGGCCGTGACTAATTTTATCGCGCTGATAAAGATCGAGCTTGCGGGAATGCTGGCTCGGTGCGCTCGGTAGCTGCTCGAAGAGATCCAAATTTTTCTAGATTTTATTTCAAGTTTAGCAGAATGAAAATCGATTTAAAATACTCGTTTTTATATTTTTCTAAGCTTTTAATACTTCATCATGTACAGTGTATCAAAAGCTATATTTACAATATTAATAATGTAAAACTATACTTGTAGTTTTAACGCGCAACGAAAGTTAGATGGTCTTTAAATTAACGTTACTTATCAGTTTGAGATTACAAGATGATAAAACTACACAAATATAATTGTGAATCCAACAACTCCAATTAGGTCAGTAATCGTAACCCAGTGACAATATAGTATATATCAATTACTATTATTTTAACAGTGTTATGTTTAACAATAACTCGATTAAAAATAAAAATAACTTGAAAACGTAAATGTTGTATAAATTAAAAAAAGGAGCTCAGTTACGTGCCACTAACATTTCCTCTAACGACCGTAGCAAAAAAACCGAGTGTGCAATGTAAGCCGATCTACCTCCACCGACTCGAGGACGAGAGAAAAGAAGAAAAAAACATGCAGAACCGGAGACACACCCGACACTTGACTGGAAGTTGTTAAAGGGTCAGGACTGCGTTAAAAACTAATTAATTATAAAATATTAATGTACTCTGTTGTTAAAAAATTTTAATAATTTTTTATACTGCAGTTTTATAAATAATAAAAAGGAATAGATCAATATTTATTAAACGGTTGGATTTTAACGTTGCCCTGATCTTTTAAGAATAGAGAATAAAAAGGCGCAAAGTGCGAACGCGGAAAAAGGATGAGCGATACGGCTCGACTGACGAATCCGAAGCTGAAGATTTGTGGGGGCCTCGGCATCGATACCGCGGACGTCTCGACGGACGGCTCATGGTTCGACGGTCTGCTCGACTTGCTACTTTGCAAACGGAGCAAGGAGTGGCGGACGACTACCAATGACGTCGCGATACCTGCTGATACCAAGCCGCAACTGCCGCAACTGCCGCAAGATACTCTGCCCATCTACTCTGCAAGAGTCAAAGTACTTTTTTAAATCTATCATTTTATTTCTTTATTATTATTTTTCATTTACAAAAACAATTGTTCATTTAAATTATAAACATATTCAAATTTTACAGACTTTTTTAATATTTTTTCAAAAAAGGAAAACGTATTTTCAAAGTGACGCTATGATAAGAAAATTCTATTGATCAGTGTAAGCAGGTTTATTTTTTATTTTTCATTTTTTTTACAAGTTTTGCCTTCTATAAGTCGAAACTTACGATATGAACAATCGTAAATAATATTTACAGCTAACTTTATTTAAGTTTATTTCGAAGAGCATAGTTTATTGTAAGATTTTCTGCAAAATTAAGTTTATAAATGATTCGAACAATTCCAGTAAAAGATAGTTTCTTAGTTCGGTCTATGTCGTGCTCTACTTACTTATTATTCATAAATTGAAAGCGGTTCCGAATTCGTAAACAAAGCGAAGCAACGGTTCCTCAATATCATTACTGTTATATAAGCGCAACTGCGCAATGAAGGATAACTTGAATGAAGAAAATATTTCGGGAAACAGTGCATTTCCTCGATCAAAGAAACGTCGTCGGCAATCCTTAAAAGAGTCAGTAAAATCTTATGATTCTGTGAGTAAGGTTATGAAACTAAGCGCAACTCCACCTTGGTAGAAATAGTTTACGTAGTCTACAAAATACGCGCTTATTAAGAGTGCGAGCCGCAGTAAAAATAATAAATTGTTAACATTTGTTTGTTTCAGAAATTGAGCGATGTCAATTTTAGCTGGACTACCAGTATTGCAGCAGATAATTTCAAGGTTAGCTATTTTATTATTTTTTATTATTAATTCTTAATTGTTATTCTTACTCGCGTTCATTATTGTATCAGAGAATGTCGTGAATACGGTGTAAAAAGTTGAAAGCCATAATTTTGTTTTTCCACGATACTTTACGTACTTGTGAGTTATCTAAAAAATGACAACTCCAAGAAAGAATTTCATTGGCACAATGGTACGGCATCTTCAATTCCGCTAGCAATAAAAATAAATCTCGATAATGGGCGACTGAAGAAAAAAGAAATATTTCCTTCTTTCCGCATAATAAACGTCGCTTAGCATTGATAGCACGTATCGGCTTATCGCCCCGGCTGTTGATTCTCGTCTGCAGATTCTGCTTGCTTTTCCGCGGGACGACCAGCAGTCCGAAATAATCGCGAACGTCGCGAGAAAACTGGGCTGGAGCGTCTCGGAGGCGAGGAATGCGGAAAAGGCCACGGAGCTTTTTAGCTCGGGATTTCACGATCTGGTGATCGTGGACCGCAGAGGTGCAGCTCGCAGCGAAGAGGCCGACGAAATTTGCAGGTTTGCTCGCGCATTCTTTCATCTCGTTTCATTCGGTTCATTCGGGTTATTCTTCCTCGCTAATTTTCTTCAAATCGCTTTTCAAATACTAGAGTACTATTACTACATTCAGAAATTTAAATGATTTATTTTTTAAAAAGTTGCGTAAAAATGCTTTCAATCCGATAGTAATTAAATGACAATTACTAAAATGTAATCCGTTACTTATTTCTCTTTTTAGGTCTATCATAGAAAATAGTACGAAAAGACATTTTATCGTAGCTTTAGTGAAAAAATCGTAAGTAGAAGTGTCTTTTGGAAATTTAGTCCTCGGCGACGTATCACTATTAACGTTTTGTAAAGGCTTTGTTCAAATAAATTTTCAGATTCTTTACGGCACCGTCTAGCGATGAACAAGCAGTTCTTCAATTGCTCAACATTGGATACAATAGGGTATTCATTTTAGTTTTTTCAACATTTTAAATAACGTTTTACGTGTGCAGAAAAACTATGGCACAATTGCAATTACAATATCCAATATTAAATAGAAAAAAGTTGTATACATGTATCTTTCCCTCGTGAAAAGATACATGTATACAATCGTAAAAGAATGAGCGGAAGGGTAAGCCAGCACTGACGCTCACTTCTCTTCCCCATACGCTGACGAAAAAAGGCTCTGATGGAATGTTCGCACGAAGGGATTTTGATGAACGAGCTCATCGGTATCTTCGCGAGTGAGAGCCAGCCGAAAGGTCAACTGGTAGCTGCTCAGCTGCTGTACACGGCCGTTGATAAGTGCCGCGATATCGTCCACGTGACTAACGATGAGCACGTCGTACAGGTAGGTGCTCGCTCGTAGATACTCGCGCCTCTGCCGGCGCTAAAAAAGGGACAAGGGCTTTGGGAAGGAGGGAGACGAAACTCCTCCAAGACGAACGAATTCATAAATAAAATTGGCTAGCTATTGGACGGTTGCGCTTCTGTTTCATGGAGTTCGCGAACCGAGCCAGCGAGAAGATGTTGGGCTACAAGAGCGACGAGCTCCTAGGCAAGCAGATCGCAGAATTCGTCACAATGGAAAATTTCAAACTGATAAATCAGCAGCTCCGCAAGGGTCGGGAGTTCGAAGGCAGCGTCAGTTGGAAGAGAAAGACTAAGGGTATGCTCGGCATCAATTGCAGGATCGTACCGGTCCATTTCCCTCTGAGGTATGCCGATGCAGGGATGCTGCATTGCCTTGCTGCTTCTCACCTTTTCCTCACTTTTTCTCTTCATTTATTATTTTTTACAGTGATAACGCCTATTATGTGTACATGTACGATGCGACAAGTGCATTCGAAACGACCTCCTCTACGTCGTTTCAACAACAGCCTCGTGACAGTGTTCACTCATTAGGTCGTCGTTCTTTCGAAATTAGACCCACTAATAGTAAAATTTCTGTTTATCCTAAAACTTCCAAAGCCCTAGAAAATGTAAACTGTAACATTCAGATGTATCTATTTGTTTAAGAACCAAGGCGATCGACTTTGAAGAAACTAAATGACTTGCCATTTGATGTACCCATTACAAAAGTAATAACACTTTTGACAAGTGCAATGCAGGACTCTACAAACTATGAAGTTACTTCTCAAATAAAAACGGTGCGTAATCTGCAACTGGTAAACTTAAAATTACTTATGTTTTTACGTTTAAACTGCAGGCTATAGAAATGATAAGCAGCGAAATGTTCACTCCGCAATTAAAGGACGGTGGAGTGATAGACCCAACAGCGTCAGACTTGCTGAAAGCACTGATATCCGTACGTCTAGCTTCTGCCCTAATTTACAAAATAAATTCAATGTTTGCTACTGTATCACAAGAATTTGCTAAACAGAGTGTTTTGCTTCGCTGTTGCTTAGAAAATTATCGTTTGTTCTCTTTATCGAGACTTGAGATAAATAACAATTGTGAATTTTACATCTTATTCAAAGCTGTTTCGTAGGATCCTTCTAATGACCCACGTAAATCTAGTACATCTTTAGGGCGACAGTCGCAAATATTAAAAATTCTCAACTTAAATCAACAGCAAGCAAATGCAAAATTATTGAAAAGTCCTTCGCGTCTTCCACGGGAGCTTGACGATCTACTTGAGGAATGCTTCGAATGGAGTTTTGATATCTTCAAACTAGAAGTGTTATCCGACAGAAGGTAATTCAAATATTCTTTTTGCAACCTTGATTGGTTCTTTCGATCTAAAATGATGGCCTATATAAACGACTTCTCCGTGTGCCGTTAACAATATCTTCTTTAATATTTTTACTGGTAGACCACTTTATTACCTGGGCATGACGGTGATGGAACACTACAGAGTAGCGGAACGGTTGGAAATTGAAGAAAAAATATTGCACAATTGGCTTATGATAATTGAGTCGAACTACAATCGAAACGTTAGTTATCACAATTCGACGCACGCAACTGACGTTTTACAAGCAATAGCGCGATTCATGAGGTCCGAGAGATTGCAGATGATCGTCGACCCTTTGGACGAGGTCGCGGCGCTACTAGCTGCTGCAGCGCATGATATTGGCCATCCTGGAAAATCAAGGTTAGTCACTTTTTTCCTTACATTTTTACAATTTTTACAAACAAACAGTCAAGTTATACCTTCATTTTTCAGTCAATTTCTTTGTAACGCAAAACATAAGTTAGCCCTTTTGTACAACGATATAACAGTACTTGAATCACATCACGCGGCACTCTGTTTTAAACTTACATTAGCGGATGATAATGTTAATATTTTTAAGGTAATTACTTTGTTTTTTTATAATATTTACTTGTATATGCTATAGGAATAATGAATGTCACAATTATTGAGAAGTTGTAATTTTATAGAACTTAAATAGAGATGTTTACAAATCCTTAAGACAGAATGTGATAGATATGATCCTAGCTACAGAGATGTCGAAGCATTTTGAACATCTTACAAAGTTTGTAAGCATTTGCAACAGTAAAGTAGATGCGCTAGCTGATGTAAGTATAAACAATTTCTAAACAATCTGTTATATATTTCTAAAAGCTATAACATCTATAAAGTGACGAATAATTCTTTGTTAGAAGTCTGTTACTAAATAAAAAGAAAAACCAATTAAAACTTACGTAAAAACGGCTCTCTACAGTGTCCTATGTAATGCTGCCAAGAATGTCTGATTTTAAGTTGAAATTTATAAATATTTTTCATCGAATATTGTTATAGAGCATTATTTGTACCATTACAAAGGCCACCGAAGAGCGATATTTTCGCTATTTTTTTTTTACTTTTTAAAGAATAAAAAAATGATGTCGGTAATGCAGAGCACTGACCATGTGTTTTGCTTCTTATTACACATGCACTGAAAATGAATGAAAAGTCACTGCTTCACTGTTAAAAAATAAAGTGTAAGCTTAAAAGAAAGCTAAAATAAATAAAAAATAAAAAATAAAAAATTTCATGAAAAATGTCTACCTTTGCAGGATTACGCGGAGAATGTGATAGATACCACGGCATTTCAGCACCCGGAGAACGTGATTCTGACAAAGAGAATGATGATCAAGTGCGCCGACGTCTCAAATCCCACGCGGCCGTTGAAACTCTACGTAGAATGGGCGAGGCGGATCGCCGAGGAATACTTTAACCAGGTATCGATTATCTACCTTCTCCTCCCTCGTCACTCGTGGTACATTGCCTTCTTGACGCTGTCACCTTTCCCTTTCGTCTCGCCGCCGTCCTCCTCTCATCTCCCGTTTGCTCCCTTTTGCTCCCTTTTGCTCCCTTTTGCTCCCTTTTGCTCCCTTTTGCACGCGCCGTCTGCGAAATTCAAAGGTCGTCTTAGTTCAATAGGCTATGTCCAGAATTCTGCAATTTATTTTCGTAAACACGTTTCGAAAAAATGTTATACTTCATATTCTTTAATTTAACTTTAACAAACTTTTATGTGCTCCTTTTATATTCATAAACAGACCGATGAAGAAAAGAAAAGAAAGTTACCAGTTGTAATGCCAATGTTTGACAGAGCTTCCTGTTCTATACCTAGATCTCAGATTGGATTTGTTGAATATATAATTAATGACATGATGGAGGCATGGGATGGCAAGTTATTTACAATCTAATTTCATAACTAGTAACGATAATATTTCATTAACAGTTTTTTCAAAATTAATAAATTATTTATTTTTTTCAGCATTCATCGATATGCCTGAGATGATAGGTAATATGAAAGTGAATTATGAAAAGTGGAAAGAATTTAATGTGAGTAAATGCAAACTTACTAGGTAGTTTTTTATTATGTAAAGCTAGAGTACTGTTAAATTAACGATTTGCGCAGGAAAAAGGAATCATGACTATTCAAGACATTGAAAAATTGCAAGAAACTCCGGAATTGCAACTGTACAAAAAACCAAGCAAGAGCAAATGATTCTAAGCCTTTTAACTCAATCTTGTAAATAAATAGAAACATGTTATTTTTTCATTAAGATCTACTAAAAAGAATAAAATAAAATCGTGTACAAAATTAAAAACAATTATACTTTTATAAATGCAGTTAAAATCTGAATTTTGCTATATCCTCATGAAAATTTTGTCTCGACAATAAATTACGTATTTTATGAAAACCTTTTTATAGATAATAAAAAAAATTTGACGCAAATCTTTTAAAAATATTTATTAAACTATAAAACGTTACAACAGAAGTCATTCACAAATACTTGCAAGAAAGAAAAATGAAGCAGTGCAAAAATTATAATAAGGAAATTATATTTTTTCTTTACACATTATATTGTCCATTTTTTTTAATTTTGCGCATTTACAACTGTGAATAAAGATAGGCCCGTTTTCATCATCTAAAAAATAATGAAATTAGCATAATATAGTATTGATCATTCTGCGCAAAATTAGCTACATTTGTATTGCTATCTTACACTACAATAAGTATCCATACTGAGAATGAACATTTTTCCACCACTTAGTTCACATCTTCGAAGACTTCTTATCATCATTATCTTTAATAAATTTTTCGTTTTCTCTGACAAGTTGTACCATTTGCAAGCATAACTAAAATAGTTCATAATGTTGTAAAATTTCAAATTGTTTGAATGGATATTATGAAATAAATCGTTACCATTGCTCAAAAACATCCGTACTGCTATTTATTATCTTTTGTCCAGGAAGAAATATGAAATAGAAATGAATTAATTCTGCGTTCAGGACAACACCATACCTAAAAACTTCTTCGGGCCTGTTTAACTTCATCAAAACCTTTAAAACAGTGAAGATTAAATGAACGGAATATTATTCCCAGTGAAGGCGATGTAAAAAAGAAAGGGAAAGAGAAAATTATTAACTTAATTCTTCTTTACATCTCCTTTTGCAAATAAAAGATGAAAATATGATTACTATAGAGAAACCGCCTCCAACCATGATAATATTTAGAAAATTGATTACTAACCAAGCTTTGCTGTAGCAGTCTTCTACAAGATTCACATACCTGCGTAACAATAAGGTTGATGAAGTAATGCACCGTATCAACTGCATACAATCAGAACTCAATCAATTACAACTTTCAACTTACTCTATTACAATTTGATGCATTTTTATTGCTGAAGTCACATTTTTATAAGCTCTTATATCTCCTTTTTCATATTCCACTACACCTTTTTCCATTGCTTGGGATATTTTTTCAACTTTTTGTAAACGGAAACTAAAATGCAACATACGAACCATAATCCTTCTTCTGTAAAGAATAATTTGGCGCCCAAATAACTTTTTACTAACTTGACCAGTGCAAATAAAGCAACAACGTGCTGCACAATCATTATGAATCCAAGGTCGAAAGTTACGAACACTGTTATAGTTCCAACCCCTCCAAAAACAGCTTGAGAGATTAAGGGGTAGTAATAGTTTTCTTGATCGATACCATATTCGGCATAGTACGGAAGAGCTTTTGGGCGCGTAGCATTTTCTAGTGGTATAATGTAATCAAGCAATGGTGCAATAACTGGCATTATCAAAAAAGTAGCAACGCCTACAATCATGTAGCCTGCAGAAGATTTATTTATTTAAATTAAAGAATTTGTTGTAGATTTGGTTATTAAAATATGCTAACATATATCTTAAATTAAAATATACTCCCTAAATAGTTCAGCAATTTCTTCACTAAAAAATGATATCGCTCCTAGATAATTTTGCGTGGAAATTTATAAGGATAGTCATTGCGAAGACTACACTAAATTATCCTTATGCGTTTGTAAAAAAATATTGCTCTTGCGATTTTTACGGGGTATTGAAACTCTTTGAATGCCTGACACCTTTTAGTTGAAAACCCGCGTTACATTGAAGTATAACGTGGTACCATTACTACAGGCGCTAATACTCTGTGTGCGCTGAATATGAAACATTACATTCTACAGGTTTTCACTACAAGCTTTTCATAATTTACTACCAACTGCACTATTTATGTCCTCAACTATACCATTAATTTTTATATAACATGATTTCTATCTGCAATTTTCTAGCTCCTGGACTTGCCGAAATATTTGCAGAATGATTTTTTACTCAAAAATAATGCACATTGTCTCGCGTCTCGGGATTCTGTCCCATGTTACCTAGTAACAAATAAGGAGAATGAGAGAGTTCATTATTTTTGATTAAAAAATCACTTTTCAATATTTGAGAGAAATCCAAAAACCGAAGGGTGTACTCTTTTTTTAGTAAGTATCAGAGTACAATTATTCTATAAATTTTAAATAATTTATTACTTACCTGAATATAGCGTAACAGTCCTGCGACCTGCCTCCATATATTTATGCATTAATTTGAGTTCTTCCTCATCTACTATCACTTTCCAATCGTTTGCTATTTGTCTATAAAGATGTTTTAACTGGAAAGTGTACCGATATACAAATATTTTTCGAATTTACTCTACGTTAAAAGTACAAAATCTCTAAAACTGTTTATACGCTTAATAGAATGTTGTATATATCTCATTTAGAAATGACAAATATTACCAAGAGTTCTAGAGATACAATAAAAAATCGAAAAAAATATTCTTAATTAAAGATAACAGCTACCTCTTTTGCATCGGCAATATTCAAAGTCAATTTAAAAAATACGATGGCTAAGTATGTTTCGCCAACTATATTTTCCACAACAATATCTTGGTTAACACCTATTTCATTGTAAAGTCTAATGCCCTGAAATATATGAATCAATCGTGTGACATTTTTTGGAAATGTTAAAATGATAAAGAAAAATTGAGATACGATTGCAAATTATCGTGCAATAGTAATGGCACTCTGAAATGTTTTTAAATTTAGCCTGTTATCTAAATACTGCGTAAATTCATTCAACAGTCTTACCATTGAAATCATAAACGAAACTGTAAATACATATACATAACTCCAAGAAATGAGCTTTTTCCATTTACTGTGAAAGTGCCAAAAGCCAATAATCTGCTGTAAAGTTCTGACGAGTTTCCAATAATGACTATTAAAAACATCCATGTTTTATCACCGCGCAATAAAGGTACACAGTATCCGTAGAATTAACTAAAATTAAATAACATCGTTCGATAAAAAACGCTACTAAATACAACCTATTAATTCATTAAATAAGTTTCAAATTTTCTCAAAAATTTACCTTTAATATAATGTTCTCTATTAATTTTATTTCATTACCAGTTATTGTTAAGGACATGTCGGAGTTCATTGTTGACAGAAATTTTTGTTCTGCACTTCTTTTTATTGTTTACTATTTTCTTATTTTAACAAGTAGCGCATAATTATTTGATTTTGAAGTAACAAATTATAAAAATTTGTAAAATATGTTGCAGTAGTGCATATGATAGTTCCGACATTCCCTTAAAGTCAGAATCAAATGTTCACAATTAATTACTTTAAAAATACACATGTTTTAAAACTATTCACTTTTACTTTGTTGTAAGTATAATATTGAAAAATAATATAAAGTATATTCTATTTTGAAAAGAATAAAAATTTGAAAAACAATTTTAATGTTAACTGTTAACATTTGTTAAATGCTATTTCGTATTTGCCGAGCGATTCTCACAACTGTCTTTACATATTGCTAGTTTCTACTTTTGCGTTGAAAGTAGTCAGAACATCGCTTGCCTTGTGGAGATGATGTGTGCTATAATAAAATCCAGTTTAATCACCAAAGTTTACGCAGGTGCACATCCGTGTATAATGCATTAATTTTCCAATACAAACCGTATGCTCGCTAAGAAAACTTATGATTACTTATTATTCTCTGAACTTCAGAAAGGGACTGATTAAATAATTCACAGCAAAATTGATGGCAATTTACATGTTTTACAACAGACATCAGATGTTTCCAATAACTCGTCACCAACGCACGCGAGTGCTACATACCGAGAACTATGTATTTGTATTTCTTTCTGAACACATACCATACGGAGATATTTATTACTTTGATGAAAGGATGAAAGAATGAACACAAATTGATAACTATACAAACTTTCGGATTGATAACAAATAAAAAATGTTTTATTTAACGCCTGAATAATGTTCATGAAAAAACACAATAATGTACAAGAAAAAAACAACGTGAAAATCTTACAAATAAGATGAAATGGATAATTAACATGTAAGTAAATATAAAAGTTAAATTACATTTTCACTTAAGAATAATATAAACATTCATTTAATTTTTTTAAACTAATGGTTGTATTTCTTTCTTTCAACAATGCCATGAATTCACAAAAAAATTAGTGCAATTTTTCTTCGAATTTTCCTTAATTTTTACTATATTATTTCTTATAGCAACACTTTATAAACTTGAAAAATGCTGATAACTTGCTGTCAACCTACCAATTTTAAATGACGCGCTAGTGTTTACTGTTTAATATACTACTGTTTTGACAATATTTTTTTACGTAAATTTGCAGGAATAATTGGTACTAACCTTATTATGTAACCGAATTAATTAAACCGGGTTCATATTTTTACGGAATTTCTAGATTTTAAGTTTAATTAAATAATAATCCAAGAACCATATCAAATAATGAAAAGCGAATTAAACTTGATGCTGAAGATTTTATAGTCGGTTTCAAACGAATAGAAATAAATTACATTTAAAAGTCTCTGCGAAGTAATTAAAACTACCAAGAATTTTCCCGCGTGTTAAGGATATGCTTGTTAATATAAGTTATTATACTTGACTGATAGAGGTAGTTTAATTTTGATACGCAAAGTCTAATATACGTATGTTACCACTATTTGCTCTACTTATACTTAGGTTTTCGTCTAACGTATGCGCAGAGGGGCTAAACTCTCTGATAATATTTGCTACTTTTTTATTTATTTATCTACCGGTTTTACTTCTGTGTATTTACAAATGTGAATATAGAGAAACCTGTCTTCATCATCTTAAAATAGAAGAGAAAACTGAAATTACTAGAATGCCGATCGATTTTCAGATCATAGTGTTATGTGAGAAAGAAACTTACACTGCAATAGGTATCCATACAAAGTACGATCACTTTTCCACCAGTCAATTCGCACCGTCGGAGACTTCTCATCATCATCACTTTTATTAAATTTTTCGATCTCTCCGACAGGTTGTACCATTTACAAGCATAACTAAAGCATTTTAAAAAATAATAAAAATCAAATTTCGAAGGAAGACCTGGCGGTCTCCCCTATTTCATAAAATCATCTTACTATGAATTGCTAAATAATACTCACCACGCGTCAAAAACATTTTGACTGCTATTAATTATTTTTTGACCAGGAAGAAAAGTAAAATAGAAGTGAACCAACTGTGCGAGCACTGCAAATGCATACCTCAAAATCTCTTCTGCTCTGTGCTTCATCATAAGCTACAAGATGATGAACGTTAAACTACAGCATGTCAATAATATTTCAATGAAGGCGATGAAAAAGTAACAACTAAGTGTAATAAAGGTTAGTCTTTTTTACATCCCCTTTTGTAGAACATTTCTTAACACATTATTATATTACTATACAGAAACCACCTCCCATCATCAAGACGTTTAGGAAATTTATGAATAACCAACCGTTACTGTAACAATCTTCGACAAGATTTACATAACTGTAATAAAGTAAATTAGTTAATTATATAAAGAAATTGTCAGCATAATTTAGTTTTAAATATTATTGTTAATTCTTCATACTCTATTACAGTTTTATGTAGTTTTATTGCAGAAAATGCTTGTTTGTAAGCTCGCAAATCTCCTTTTACATAACCCAAGACATGTTTCTCCATTGCATCTGATATGTCATCAATTTTTTGTAATCGGAAGCTGTAAAAGCAATCAAAATAATTACAGCATCAAGACTCCTTTAATACAGATGGGTTATTTAAATGCTAATAAAATATAAAATTGGGATCCGGCGTGAAACGAATAAAATTCCATTGTATCCATCAGATAGAATATTGAAAAATAATGACCTTTGATAAATCGTTATCGATCGATATCGATCGATATCGACGCACGGATATAATGTAATATGATTTTTTCTCATGCGTAATTCCAATTTTTAATCTGACTTACTTGACTAAAGCGAACAAAGCAACGACATGTTGAACGATCATTATAAATCCTAGATCAAAAGTTACTATCACTGTAATTGGAGCCATGCCTACAAAAATTGCCTGTGTAATTAAAGGATAATAATACTCTTCTTGGTCAATACCATATTCAGCGTAGAATGGAAAAGCTTTTGAGCGAGTGACATTCTCTATTGGTATAACATAATCAAGCAATGGAGAAGCAACCGGTAACATCAAAAATACACCTGCGGTGCTCAATATGAAGCCTGAAAAATTTACTGATCAAATGTAGAAGAGAAAAACCACCATTGAATGTTGTTCTTGTCAATTACGATAGTGACACTTAGATTAGAATTGATTTGTTTTATATCCTTGATAAAATATTGAAAAATAATCGAAACTTATTTTTTCTATTGGGTGATTATTAAATAGAAAAAAGAAAAAATACGTGTCGATTATTTTTCAATATTCTATTAAACGGATATAATGGAATTTTTCATGCAAAGCCCCAATTACAGTAGTTTATTAGTTACCCGAATACAATGCAATACTCCTGCGACCATCCTCTGTATACTTCCGCATTACTTGGAGTTCTTCCTTATCTACTATTAGTTTCCAATCGTTTGCTATTTGTATATAAAGATACTTTAACTGCAAATCATACGATTGAATAAGTGTTTAGAATATCGAATTTACTTCTTCATTTTAATGTAGAAGTTTAACATCTCTCAAACTTTAATAACATTTTTTTCTTAATTATTTAAGTATTTAATTCAATACTTAAAATTTAATTATTATCAATTCATTATTAGTATTATTAGTTTAATAAATCGTTTTTTGTAGAACCTTGTACACAATTTTCTATAAAAAAAATGAGAACTTATTATTTTTGTACGTAAGTTTACAAATTATGAAAAGTTTCAGAGATATTAGTACAAAGAATAGTAATTGATTAAAAAAAGTGATACCTCTTTTGCATCAACAATGTTTAAAGTCAATTTAAAAAATGCGATAATTAAGTATGCTTCACCAACTATATTTTCTATTACAATATCTGTGTTAATGCCTATTTCATTATATAGTCTAACGCCCTGAAATATATCAAACAGATAGGTATGTGCTTATATAAATGTGATAATTAATTAGTGTGTAGAAGATGCTAATTGTTTGTAATTTGATTTGTTTGGGGGTGATTCCCCTCAGCCTTCGATATAATATAGTTGATGCAGTTATCCTAAGCTTATTCTTACTGTTATAGGTGTATAAAGTGCAGGTTAATTGTAAAAAATATCAATAAAGATTACATAATTAATAATAATAAAGATTACATAATTAATAATAATAAAGTTTACATAATTAATAATCTTACCAAAGCAATAATTAAAGAAAATGTTGATGCATACATGTAGATCCAAGATATACAATTCTTCGACGTGCTACGAAAAGGCCAGAAACCTATAATCTTTTGTAAACTACTAAGAGTTTTCCAATAACGACTGTTAAAAATATCCATTTTTACTGTAGTGTATAAGTTCTGGTACAGAGTTTCTCTTAAATTAATTAAGATTAACAAATTTTTCTCCGATAATGTATTAGAATGCTACTATTAAAACATATATTACTATTAAATGAATACAAATGAAAAAAATATCACCGTTAACAATATGTATTGTCAAACTTTTATAAAAATTTACCTTCAGCAAGAAGCTTTATCTCTATTTTATTAGGTTACAAAATTGTTTTAATGTAACATGCATTTGGCAAATATTTAAAGAACCAGAAATCAAACCGATGAATATTTGAATAAAAAACACGATTCCGCAAAACGTAGATTGATTCAAAACTATTTTTTTTGCTCTGGATCTCAAATAGGCAAGATTATTTTAAATAACGTCCTGTTTAAACAGTCTTTTATGACATCTCTCCTTAAATACCATATTTAATGAAATAAGCTTTCTATTATCAAATATTGAAAGCGTAAAAAATATTAATTTTTCAAATTATTCAATTAATTAGCTTTGTATTTGGTATATATTACATTAGTCGTAAACCATTTTTATATCAATATTCGTTCTTTACGGAATAATTCGTGCAACTGTCTCTACTTTACGGGTTTCTATATTTGCGTTGAAAATAGTCAAAGTAAGCTCTGCTTATGAAGATTATGCGCAGCATAATAAAATATAATTTAATCACCGGAGTTTGCGCAGGTGCACAGTCGTGTGTATTGCATTAATTTTACAAACCATGCAGTACGTACACTAAGAAAACTTATGCTTCAATTATTCTGCGAACTTTAGAAAAGGAAACAAAATAATTCATACCAAAATTGATGGTAATTTACATGTATTAAAACAGGCATCAGATGTTGGTAATAACTCGTCACCACAGCAGAAATTGCAGATATTGCAAACTTTAAGTTTATATTTCGTTTCAAACGCATAGAATACAGTAACATTTATTGCGTAAAAAAGCAACATTTAAATATTAATAACTTGTTACGGTCGCATTTCTAGTTTGAATGACGAATAGAAAACTATATATTAAAGGATCACAAATAAATTTCACTCACGTAAGTAAGTAAATTAATAAAGGGTCTATAGAACATATAGCCACTTTTTTCAGTTATTTACCTGAAAAAAAAAGAGTTTCAAATTAAAAATTATATTAAGTTCGCATATGAATAGTGTATAACATTTTCTACAAATTTTTACCCAGCTAAAGTGATAACTCCATCTGGAACCTGAGATATCAGTTGTCAAATATTCTTTCCTTTCACGCTAGCTACATACCACAATTTTTAACCAATTTAAATAAAATGTTTGTTTTTCATGACATTTAGGGCTGAAACTATTTGCTAAGAATAATAAATATGTTTCTATTTAGGGCAACTTAAATATGTAAAAAGAATGGAAATTTTCCCTTTTAATTTTAGAAATAAATTTATTATCCTTAGCAAATAGCTTCAGTCCTAAATTACATTAAAAACAAACATTTTATGCCAAGTATCATTTAAATTGGTTAAAATTTGTGGCCTGTTAGCGTGAAAGGAAATAATATTCGACAACTAATATCTCAGGTTCTATAGATGGAGTTATGACTCCAGCTGCAGGGTAAGAATTTGTAGAAATAGATATACACTATTCATATATAATATTAATATAATTTTTAGTCTGAAACTCTTTTTTCAAGTAAATAACTGTACAGTTAAATGTGAATATCGAAAATAATGTGTTATTATTTATTAGAGTTTCACATTCAACTTTTTATATAGTTTTCAATACTCGTTACTTTTGAACCAATAGACATTTTTTAACTTATGGCCTCTAAAGTTTTGTGTATTTTTTTTCTTCTTTCGTTTGCATTTTTGTTGCATTCTCCAAATTTTACAAAAGCAGATAGTATTATCGGCAAATAAGTAAAAGCAATTTTTTATAGAAAAATAACTTCAATGATATTTTGATTTTCTTCACATGTTGGCATATTCTATTTGATAGTATGATAAAAATTAATGAAAAATTAATAAACAATCAGCTTGGTGACTTGTTGGTGGCTCAAGATAAGTAAAAATACTTTCAGCCAAAACCAAACAATGAAAAGATTATAATTCGGATAATATTCTATAGAAAATAATTAAGTTATCAGTGGTTTTGATGCAGATTCGATGTTGATAATGGAGCTTCCCTATATTTTCTCACGATTAATACCTTCTTTGATTAATACCTAGCCACGGAACGAAATGCTAAACTCTGGAGATTTGTTGAAGATTTTTTTTTATTAATTTATCTATCGCTTTAATTTTGCGTATTTACAAATGTGAATATAGATAATCCCGTCTTCATCAACTTAAAATAGAAAAGAAAATTGAAATTACTATAAGAATGTAGAAATGATATTTTAAATGACAAACTTACACTGCAATAGGTATCCATACAAAGAATGATTACTTTTCCACCAGTCAATTCGCACCTTCGAAGACTTCTTATCATCATCACCTTTAACAAATTTTTTGTTCTCTCTGACAAATTGTACCATTTACAGGCATAACTAAAACAATTCACAATGTAGGATATACATAATTTGATATTTCTTTGTAAAATCATTTTAATACTTTAGGCTATTGCAAATAAAACTAAATAAAACATACCATGCGTCAAAAACATCTAAGCTGCTGTTGATTATTTTTTGACCAGGAAGGAATGTGAAATAGAAATGGATCAACTGTGCGGTCACCACTACAGCATACCTCAAAATTTCCTCTGCTCTATGCTTCATCTGCATCTGCAAAATAATGAACGTTAAACTGTAGCATATCAACGATATTTCAATGAAGGCGATGAAAAAGCAACAATAAAATGTAATAAAGGTTAGTTCTGGTTACATCGCTTTTTTAAAAAATTTTTTAAAAAATTAACAAATTATTACTACAAAGAAACCGCCTCCAACCATCAAAACGTTTAGAGAGTGTATGATTAGCCAACCATTGCTATAACAATCTTCTACAAGGTTCACGTAACTATAATAAAATATGTCAATTAGCTAAATATCGATCAAATAACAGCAGTATATAATATTAAATTGATTATTCATACTCTATCACAGTTTTATGTAGTTTTATTGCAGAAAATGCTTGATTGTAAGCGCGCGAATCTCCTTTTTCGTAATCCTCGCTACGTTTCTCCATTGCTTCTGATATTTCTTCAATTTTTTGTAAACGAAAGCTGCAAGTGCAATAAAAATAATTATGGCATCGAGGCTCCTTTAACAAAGAATTAGGCTTTTAAAACTCCTTCATCTAACAAAATAGTAGTCTCTATTTACGTAGCTATTTTCAATCGCTAACTTACTTGACCAAGGCGAACAAAGCTACGACGTGCTGAACGATCATTATGAACCCAAGATCAAACGTTACTATTACTGTCACCGTCCCTATACCTCCAAAAATAGCTTGTGTCATTAGGGGATAATAATATTTTTCTTGGTCAATGCCATATTCGGCATAGTAAGGAAGAGCTTTCGGCCGGGTGACATTTTCTAATGGTATAATGTAATCAAGTAATGGAGAGGTAATCGGCATTATCAAAAACATACTTACACCTGTCAATATGAAACCTGGAAAGTTTACACTTTATTCACTTTTTCACACAATTATTAATTTATACTATAGAATTGCAGTAATCTGTCAGTTACCTGAATACAACGTAATACTTTTGCGACCATCCTCTGTATACCTCTGCATTACTTCAAGTTCTGCCTTGTCTACTATTAATTTCCAATCTTTTGCTATTTCTGAATAAATATATTTTAACTGGAAATCATACGATTGTATAAGTGCTTAAAAATGTCAAATTGACTTCTTCGATAAAAATGTAATATCTCTGAACCTTTAATAACAATTTTATTCTTAATTTTGTTATACCGTAAATAAGTATGTAATTAGTTCAATTCTTATTGAATTAAATTACATACTATGTTAAATGAACATCGATATAATCTTTTCTCGATTTACTAGACATGAAATACTATATGCAATAACGATAACGATAGGTAATTACTTCAGTTTTTAATGAAAAAAACGTGATTGCATTGTTTTCATGTAGAGCTTTTTAGTTTGTATATACCTCATGGGCAATTAAAACAGATACGTTCGCATTTTAATCTCTTGTAACTGCTTTAAAATAACATCCCGGATTCGCACTAAATCTTGCTTATCACGTAAATTGAACTATTTCAAGTCCAATTGAAGGTTTTTTTATGAATTAATTCGAATATTAGACAAAATTAGTCGTTTTTGTAAACGTTTGGAATAAAATATTAATTTTTCGTTGAAATTTCCGTTGTCTTTCGCAGCGAGTTCTCTATGAGAAAACACAGAGCTAATGCAGTAGGCAAACATTTTTAGGATGATCTTTTGATAAACATAGAAAGTAGAAAAATCTGTTTTTCCGAGCTGTTTTTCACACTATTTATTATGGATGTTTTCTCCAACTACTTTTCCATGTTATTATGTTCCATATTATTCATAATAAGCACTATTAACAATGATAAAAAGTTCTAGAGATATTAGTATAAAGAAAAGTGATTGATTAAAAGTAAGAGATACCTCTTTTGCAGCAATAACGTTTAAAGTCAACTTAAAAAATGCAATCGTTAAGTATGCTTCGCCAACTATATTTTCTATAACAATAGCTTTGTTAACGCCTATTTCATTATAAAGTCTGACGCCCTGAAATATATCAATAAGATGGGTAAATTTACGATATTAAAAATATAAGTGGTGTAAGAGAGAACGGAGTATTCTCTTGTTTGTGCACTAAGTCGAATTTAATTCTATTAAATTTCTTTATTTTTACCTATGATTTCTCGACGATCTCCCCGTATACACTCTATAAGAATTAAATTCGGTTTAGTGCATACGTACATACGAGATCGTAGAAAGAATATACAAATCGACGACACCGTATGAGGTAGTGAAATTTCTTTTAACACATTACTTGCACATTATTTATAAAATGCCCGCAGAAAATTAAAAAGAGGAAAGCATCTCTTATTTATCAAAATAACTCAATTCGTAAATCATTTGCACAAGGTTAAGTTGAATTTTCTTTAAATATTGCTCACACTGTTTGACAGAGGGACTACAATGAATTAGCGAGGTAAAATAGATCTACAGGCATCATAAACTTGATATTCAATCAAAATCGCTTAGTAGTCCATTACAGCCCGTTGATTCATTGTAATTTATGCTTCATTATATCCCGCCCTACTTTAACGAAAACTTCAAAACAATTTGTTTAGCCACAATCGTTGACTTTGAAAAAACACAACATTTAATTTTATACAGTTAATAATCTTACCATGGAAATCATGAAAGAAAATGTAAATATATACACGTACATCCAAGGTATGTAATTCTTCCACATGCTACGAAAAGGCCAAAAACCTATAATCTTTTGCAAAGTACTAACAAGTTTCCAATAACGGCTGTTAAAAATATCCATTTTTTACTGCAACAGATCTAGAGTTTTCATTAAATTATCAAAAGCGAATCAGCTTTTGTCAATATAATATTCTCAAATTTAAATAGATTTAAAATAAATTATTGTAGCAAATAATACAATCAAAATTTTATTTAATTAAAAAAATTCTTACAAGAATTGTTGGTATCTTCTGATTTTCTTAGAATTAACCATCGAGCAGATAAATATTTGAATTATGCATAATGCAGCAATGCATAGATTGCCTCAAATATTCTTTTACTCCCTATGTAAAACTTGCAACAAATACCCTAAACCTGGTACATTTTATTATAAAAGGTTGAAATAATAATTTTTTAAAACATACACTTATATCCGTCACAAGACTCATTCACAATGAACAGTATTTATATTTAGATTTTAATATCTACATCTAAGATTAGTCGATGTATGAATATTCCTGCTTTTCGGGACAATTACTCTTGCAACTGCCTCCACTTTACTAGTTTCTCTATTTCCGTTGAAAATAGGCAGAACAGCGCTTACTTGCAAAGATGATGTGCAGTATAATAGAATCCAATTTAAACACCGGAGTTTGCGCAGGTGCACACTCGTGTATAATACATTAATCTTCCGATACAAACAGTACGTACACGAAGAAAACTTATGCTTACTAATTATTCTGCGAACTTTGGAAAAGGACTTACTAAATAATTCATATGAAAATTGATGGTAATTTACATGTTTTAAAACAGACATCAGGTGTTTCCAATAACTCGTTTCGTCACCATCGTACAAGTCGTTGATATTGCGAACTATATGCTTGCATTTCTTTTCAAGCTCATACTATACAATGACATTTATTACATCTTATGAAAGGGGGAGAATTTTCGAAAAACGAAACATTCTTTAAAGAAAAATAATTAATGCTTGACCGTTTATACTTAGAATATTCACAATTTGTAACAAATTCAAATTTTATATTTTTAGATTGAATGATATTGCAAAAACTGTATAAAGCTGTACAAAGGTATTTGAAATGGTTCTCGCGTAAGTAAATGATGATTTCAATCATAATTTAAAATGTCAATAAAAACAATATAATATTCAATTACTTACGTCAAATGATACTGAATCGGTATCAAGTGCTCGTCCGCCAAACAAGGCCATATAAAATATTCTCAACGGGCAATTTAATTATATACTCGAATCGAATAAATATATAAGAAAAAATCCTACTCGAGGCGTCGAAAATAAAAATATCAAATTCCTTAATGAAAGCAGCACCGAAGACTAACAATATAGTGGTTGATTCAATGCAAAGCTTCCATAGTTACAAGAAAAGCTTACAGAACTACCGCAAATGACGGTAAGAATGGCGGTGAACATGATGCGTAACTGCAAAGCATAAATTATAATAAGAAAACATTTTAACAAATTTCTGCTTAAAATTAAAAATATTAAATTATTAGAGAACTTTTATTTCAACAAAAATACAGTATTTTTCTATCCTTTAATGTGTAACAATTAAAAAGAAAAATAAATATATTAATGTTAAGGCTATTAATGGATTAATATTATACATAACGTTATAAAAGTATAAAGAAACCTTTTTAAAAACCTGAAAGAATATACCTATATCATGTAATTCATGCATTGAAATTTTACATATAAAATCAATAGCCTCTAATTGTCAGTGATGAATAATAATTATTTCTGACTCCTCGGCAGACTCCTCGGTGCAGCTTTTTCCCTCCTTTTCTGAGGTAGCCCAGCTAACGGGATATTAAGGATCAAACGCACGCACACAGAAGTAGTACAAGGTGCGTCTCATTAAAGACTCTAACTGAGCATATGGACATAGTAAATAAATAAAATTAAAAAATCAAAAAAATTAATTTTTATAATTTAATTTACTGAAGAGACACAGTATCTTTAACAAATTTTTATACAAACACTCTTATTACTATATAAAACTATCCACTTATAATAAATTGCACAGAAAGTATAATCAACAAAATTTATTATAATTAAACTATTTGTACATTTATAAGATGAAAACTTCCTTCTTATTCTATTTATTTATTACTTAATGTATAATTGCTGTCAGTCGAATCAAATAATATTATTTCTTCTTATTCATTAGCATTCAGAACTGTGAATATAGATAATCCCGTTTTCATCATCTTAAAACAAAGCGTAGTGTAAGATCGAAATTTTTAAGATAAAATAATAATTAACAGCTTACATTGCAATATGTATCCATACACAGAATGAACATTTTACCACCAGTTAGCTCGCACCTTCGAAGACTTCTTATCATCATCATTTTTACCAAATTTTTTGATTTCTCTGATAAATAGTACCACTTGCAAGCATAACTAATAAAATAAAATGAGGAATTCAAATTATGATAATTTTTTAAAAATCCTGTAACGATATTTGTATCGTTATTTGGTAAACAAAACAGTTAGACTGACAGCAAGAAAATAATTAAAAATATTTAATATTAACTAACTTCCCTTCTTTCCTCAGTAGTAATAGTATAATTAAGACATGTTTCTAAACAATTGGTCAAAATCGTTTAAAATTTTTCAAATAAAAAAGAAGAAGACTATTAGAATTTTGGAAATTCTTAGCGATATACTTTACCATGCATCAAACACTTCTGAGCTGCTGTTGATTATTTTTTGACCAGGAAGAAATACATAATAGAAATGAATCAATCCCGCGCCTATGACGATGGCATACCTTATCACCTCTTCTGGTCTGTCAAATTTCAGCAAAATCTATAACGTGTTAAATGTTAAATTTCTACAAATCCTCAGTATTTCTCAGCCAAGGAGATGAAAAGATGGAAACTGATAACAAAGTTTTTGTGTTTTACTCTAATACTCTTTCACATCCCCTTTTGTAGAGCAGGCTTTAATTCGAATTATTACTATAGCGAAACCACCCCCGAGCATGACCATGTTTAGGAATAGCACAATCATCCAAGCTAAGCTGAAACTGGCTTCTATAAGATCCACATAACTGTAACAAATCAAAGATATAAATAAACCATTGTAACGTATTATTCGTCTCAAGTTAAAAACCTACTCCAGTACAATTTGATGCATTTCTATTGCTGAAATTGTTTGTTTGTAAGCATACAAATTTCCTTTCACACTATTCACCGACTGCGTCTCTATCATTTCTGATATTTTTTCGACTTTCTCTAAACGAATGCTGCAAAATCCAATCTAAGTTCATAAGAAATTTACACGCAGTAGTCTATAGATATCTCAAACTTAAAAATGTGTACTGGCTATTTTTGCAGTGAAAATGTCATCAATGTTTTAAAGACACAAAAAAGATAAAAAATATGTCAAAATCTTGTAAAATGTAGTTGAAATCGTCGTTTTTAACGAAGAAAAGCACATTTCATAGAAAAGTACACTTCTCTTTTTTCCTACGACGAATCTGCAAAGTGTGCTTTTTTGTGGGCCTAACAGCACAAATTTTCAAGAGCGCGGTTATTAAACGGTTTTAAAGCGTATAACGTTTTTGAACAATGTTTGCTGTGCAAGGGAAATCAAGCTCACGAAAAGTAATTTTTTTCACAGGAATCTCGTGAAATGTGCTTTTATCTAAAGTAAGTATATTTTACTATTTTTGCCTAGCGAGAACAAAAATACAAAATTCTCGATAAGCCGTCATGAGAGAAAAGTATTTATTTTATTAACTTTTTGAGTCTGCAATTTTTCTTTGAAATTAAAACTTTTTAAGGAAACATTCTTCTATCAAATTTAGAGAACTGTAAGGCTCGCATAACATTTTCATTGCTATGTAATTTCCATTGTCTGCATCAGCTCAAGAAAATTAGAATGTTATCATTGTCTTACTTGACCAAGGCAAATAAAGCTACAACGTGCTGTACTATCATTATAAATCCGAGATCATAAGTTACTAGTACTGTTATGGTTCCAACCCCTCCAAAGACAGCTTGTGCAATCAATGGATAGTAATACTTTTCTTGATCTATGCCATATTCAGCGTAATATGGAAGAGCTTTTGGTCGGCTCGCATTTTCTAGCGGTATAATGTAATCAAGTAATGGAGCAGTAACCGGCATTATCAAAAATGCTGCAACTCCTATAATCATGTAGCCTAGAAAATAAATAAATATTATATCAAGTGAAACATCTCATTAAAAAAAATATTTATATTAAGTTTTAAAGAAATTGGTAATGCGGATGCAGTCCATTCTATCCTGGTACACCCGCTCTACCTTCTATATTCGTGGCTCCTAATATTTTTATCTCTCAATAGGACCGACGACCGATCACTCTCTTTTTCTCGCTTAATTAATATGGGAAGTCACGTAACCAATCACATCAAAGCCCAATACTATGCTAAATCATTGCAATACCTACTTTAAATCGCCCTAAACTCTCTTACGCGGGGATTGAAAGTAACTGATACACCATTGCAGTTAATATAATTTATTAATCGATCCCGAAGTTCTCTATTTAATGATCTTTTATAGTTTATAGTTTATACCTGAATATACCACAACAATTTTTCGACCAGCCTCCGTATACGTATGCATTACTTTGAGTTCTTCCTCGTCTACTATTACTTTCCAATCTTTGGCTATTTGTGTATAAAGATATTTTATCTGTAAACCATACTACAATAAGTAAATACTATTATAAAACAAATAAAGTAAATGTAATATTTCTAGAACTTTTAATAAATAGAGGCAATCTCTTTTTGCTTCAACCTTGTATCAGACTGTAACTATACAATTATTTATTAACATCTATCTAGCACGCTGTTTTTTTCATCTTTTTTTGGCTTGGTAAGCAAATTATCCTCATGCGGGGATTCACCAGCTCATTTTGGGGACTTATAAAAATTTCATTTTTTTAAGTTCTAGAGATATGTACAAAATATAATTAATTAAAATTAACTAACACCTTATTTGCATATATAATGTTTAAGGTCAACTTAGAAAATACGATTAGCAAGTATCCTTCACCAGTTACATTTTCAACAACAATAGCGACATTAACACCTATTTCATTATAAAGCCTAACTCCCTGAAAATGTCAGTTGTATAATACTGTTAACGTCAAGAAGATTGAAAAATTGTTCTGTTACAACAATCTCTTTATAGAAGCACATTAGAAATAAATAAAAAGATTGTTAAGGAAAATAAAATGTGAGAGGAAATATCCTGAATAGAATATCTTACCATAGAAATCATAAAGGAGAATGTAAATAGATACACGTAAATCCAAGGAACGTACAACTTCCACTTCTTATCATGAAATTGCCAAAAGCCGATAGCCTTTTGCAAAATTCTAACAAGTTTCCAATAATCACTATTAAAAATATCCATTTTTTATTGCAACTCAGTGCAGGTGCAACGTATCCATAGACTTTCCCACGAATTCGGGTAAAATTTATTGTGATATTCTAATAGTTGTGGGATAAATCTCACTTCATTTAATTACTATTTTACTTTAATAGTCTAAATTAATTTTATCTATATTCTGGTAAAATTTAATTTTATTTATAATTAAAATTAGAAGTCACAGTTTGACACTTTGCGCTTAGAAAATTTGTATCTAGTCCTGGATGATAATCTTCATCCTTCATGGATAGGAATTTTTATCACAACTTCGGAGTTAAAAGAATAAATTGTATGTGGAAGGGTTCCAAGGTATTTCTAAAACTCCATCAAAATACGCGAATTATTTTAAACGAAAATATTATTAAATTTTGTTACTAAGGCCATAAGAATATAATATATTTTATAAATTCGACGTTAAGACAAAAGATATTTGAAACTAATAATTTCTTAAAACGCAAATTCCAATTTATATCGTTCGCGTACAATATTAGTAAGTGTTATAGCAAATACATAACTGCATATAATGTATAAGACATTTATGTATCTTTTAGCTCTTTTTGTTAAAACTTGCTATGCAATTATTCGTATTATAATAGTTACAACTGTCTATACATTACTAGAGTTTATACTCTGGAAATAGCCAGATCTACGCTTAATTTGTATTCATGATGTGTGGAATAATAAAATCGAATTTAATCGTCAGTGTTTGCGTACATAATACATTGATCTTATAGTTAGAACCTCACGTACTCTACAAATTACCTATTATTAATGGACTTGGGAGAAGCTCTTATTAAATCATTCATATCAAAATTACTGGTAACTTACATGTCTTAAATAGATCTCAGACGTTTCTGGTAACTCGTCACGGTAGCACCTATTGTTAATATCACAAGTTTTAAATGCAAATTAACGTAAATATTGTCAAAACATTACTGTAGTACAATTTTATTATGATTAAAATTCAGAAAAAGTAATATTTAAAAATATATGTATAATAAATGTCTGTATGCACACTTAATAATAATGTAAATATTCAATTAATCAACTGTACAATGTTTGACATACAATGGAGATTATTTTGGTACAAAACCTTATTTAATTATTTGAAAAGAGAATCTTATATGGGAGTGCGCGTAAGTAAAATGTTATTTTACTAGTAAAAGTAAAAGAATACTCGGACTAAAAAAGAGCGAATACCATATAGCAAATAGTAAAATTGTAACTATATGCGTATATGCTTTATTTTCTTTACTCGTTTATTACTTAACATAATTTTTTTACCTGAATCTTAATTGCTTAATTTTATTGTGCTTCCAAAATAAATATTGGAGAGTAATTTTTACCTCCTCACCCTTTTAATGTCCTAATTATTAATCAACCGAAATCATAATTTTTGAAAAACAAAACAGTTTTTGTTTTTTCAGTAACAATTGCACAAAAATTAAAATATTCTTATTTTGTATTTTTCATAGTACTACGAATATAGGCACGAATGAATAAATTTTTATAAGATAATTTTCATTCGATTCACTTCAAATATCCTAGGATGATTACAATTTCGTAATAGTATATTATAGCACGGGTGAAAAGTCGCTGAATAATCACTTATGCTGCACCAGTACTATACAATATTTTAAAGCACGAGGGCCGAAAATTGGCATTAAAGTTGCCATTTTGAGGTGAGAGTGCTATAAAAGATTAAATAATTTAAAAGAAGTACAAATAAATTTGTATCAATCATCTTTGCCAATAATAGATCTTAGTTTTTTTCTACTAGTATATGAAGTTTAATCAAAAGAAGAGGAACGCTTCAACAAAATTACTTGAGAGTTAGATTTCTATAACTATATATTTATTTAATCCATGGGGTATATTTTTGCACTATATAATAGAAAAATTGAAAAAAGTTATATTCAAGATTTTCATGCTGATAAATGTAGTGATAAACTTCACAAAAATATAATTTACAGTTTTATTATGTATTAAAATTATTTACACGTATGTATAACATGACAACTTTTTTTATTCATTTGCATTCAACACTGTGAATACAGATAATCCCGTTTTCATCATCTTGAAAAAGGAAGGAAGAGTCATTTATTAGTACTGTATATAATGTAGATTATTAAATCAATTGTAAACATTGAACTTACATTACAATACGTATCCATACATAGAATGAACATTTTTCCACCAGTCAGTTCGCATCTTTGAAGACTTCTCACCATCATCATCTTTATTACACTTTTCGTTTTCTCTGATAAGTTATACCAATTGCAAGCATAACTAAAACAAATCAAATTATATTACTAGATGCAGTATACATTCAGCAAACACAGTACAACTTATGTTATTTGTTTAATAATATTTTGATCGCTAGTGATCAATCAATAAATTTTACTCACCAGGTATCAAAAACCTCCCAGCTGCTGTTAATAATTTTTTGACCAGGAAGAAATATGTAATAGAAATGAATCAATCCTGCAATCAGGACAACGCCGTATCTCACAATTTCTTCTGGTCTGTCTAATTTCATTAAAATCTAAAAAAAAATTTAATAAAATTGGATATTATTTATATATTGCCTTAAGAAGGAGGCGGAAAAGATAAATGTGATTACAACACTTGTTAAATAGTTTAGATCTTTTTACATCTCCTTGCTGAAAAAATTGTTCGACGCGTCTTTATACTTACTACGGCAAACCCGCCGCCAACCATAACCATATTTATAAAAAGGATGACTAGCCAACATGCACTGTAGCATTCCTCAACGAGGTCCACGTACCTAAAATAAAATGATGAAATATGCGGCTCGTCGAGCAATTATTATCTAAATTGATACCTACTCTATTACAATTTGATGCATTTGCAGTGCAGAAACTGCACGTTTGTAGATTCTCAAATTACCTTTCATGTTATCGACTAAACCTTTTTCCATTTGTTCTGATAGTTCACTAACTTTTTCTAGACGGAAACTGCAAATGTAAAAACGAATTAATTGCTAAGGAAATGATTTTGCTTAATAACAGAAATAAATTATTTATTTATTTTATATTTATTCTAATTCAACGGGCCATCCGCCCCTAGAAATAGTATTGTAATAAACTTAAATTAAAATCAGATAGCTAAACTTAATAACTACATGTGAATGATCGCAATGAAGACTTAAATGGCCCAATAGCTGGCATAGTGAGATCCTTTGAGGTAAAGAATTAACAATTAAAAGTTATTTTATCTTTCAGGGAATTAATAATACGATAATGCTTTGAATTTTAACTTACTTGACCAAAGCAAATAAAGCTACAACGTGTTGTACAATCATTATGAACCCGAGATCAAAGGTTACTAGTACTGTTATAGTTCCAACTCCCCCAAAGACAGCTTGGGATATTAACGGGTAATAGTATTCTTCTTCATCGATTCCATAATCGGCATAATAGGGGAGTGCTTTTGGTCGAGTACCATTTTTTAGAGGTACTACGTAATCAAGTAATGGAGCAGTAATCGGCATTATCAAAAATGCTGCAACTCCCGTTATCATATAAACTATAATATATATTACAAATTAATCTGACTTGAATCTAGTTTTTATAAAAATGCAGAACCTTCAATATTATTCAAAAATTATTATTAGTTTGAATTTGTGGAGTTCGTTGCTCATCGAAGACCAGGTGATACCGTTAAACTTTACTCCAATGTTTTTATGTGTTTTTACCTCCAAATCTCTCATAAATAAATTTTTCTCATGTTAATTTGAAAAATGCTCTCTTACAAGGATAACAAAATTTATAAATTTTAATACATTTAAAAGTTGCTCAAGGAAAAACAACTTACGAATTTTCCTTTTACGCACCACTTTTCAAAATTCTCATTCTACAGATTAGTATTCGTATTCAGGAGATAAAAATAAAAAAAGAAACCTCAGAGAAGAAGACTTTCCACTAAAGATAAATAAAAGAATAATGAATAAAAATGTTTAGATTAAATTACTTGAATATAATGTAACGCTCTGACGACCAGCCTCAGTATACACATGCAATACTTTAAGCTCCTCTTCATTTTTCATAATTTTCCAGTCGTTTGCTACTTGTCTATAAAGGGATTTTAACTGCAAGCAAAGAGCGTAAAACTATATATTAACATAATTTTATAACTTCAATGTCTCCAGAATTTAAATCATACCATATTTTTACAATAATTTTTAATCAAATATCATTATTTTACCTTTTTAAAATAAACAATATGTATCGTTAATTTGGAAAATACAGCTGTCAAATACATTTCACCAACTACATTTTCAACAACAATATCTAAATTGTAACCTATTTCATTAACTAGTCTAACGCCCTGTAATTTTTTTCAATAATTTAACTTTTTATTACACATTAATTTATTTTCCACAATCTATTACACACCAAAGAAAAAGTATTTTTTCTCACCATTGCTATCATAAATGATAATGTGAAAGAATACACGTATATCCAAGCGATATAGTTTTTCCATTTAGTTTGAAAAACACAAAGTCCTATTATTTTTTGCAAAAACATAGTTAATTTCCAATAATGACTCTCGTATATTTCCATTGCACAAAAAACTTTGCAGTTCTATCTATAATAAGAAATGTTCGCAAAGAAGAATGTAGAAAAATCACTCTTTATTTCTATCCATTAAATCGCATTAGTTTGTTTATTGAAATTATATATTTTTTACAAACGGTTTGCAAATCTTATATCAATGTTATTAAATCGGAAATTGGAACAAAAATATTAAGAAAATTTAGCTATTATTACCAAACGTTGGCGGAGTAACAGTAAACTGCCGTACGACAGTTACATACTCCTACGTTCTTGAAGACACCCTTCTTGAAGAGTATATAATTACTCTAGCTGTTATTTTATATAGCGCTTCAGCTAGTGCTTTTAATTACTGGCGATCTCGCGTACGTAAAAAAAGATTAATTACTTAAATACTCAGTAATTTGCATATTTTATATATTTGCAAATGGCAAGTGCGTCTTTGCCTGGCGGTCTATATACTAGAGTGCTTTTCTAGAGGACAATGTGTAAGAGAAAAGAATCTATTATCATTTTAGAAAAAAGTAATATATACATCCTCCTCAGAGCAGTGTCTAATAATTAGTTACAAACACAAAAGTAGAGTATGTATAATAATAACTATTTTTTTACATTGACCAGTTTAGCGACCGTTACGGTCGCTATATGATATTTGCAATATAATTAAAGAAAATTTATTTCAATAAATTATTTTGCGAGCGCGTTGTTCCAATTTCTCACATTCGATACTTTTTTGTAACAATTTAGAAATTCACTTAAAGTTTTTAAAAAAGTTCAACTTAAACTAAAAAATCAATACACAATTACAGTACCCTATTTATATACCCTATACTTAAAATAATGAGAAGACACCTTAGGTGAAAAATCGTCTGAAATTGTTACCTCAGATTAATATTACCCAATACAGAAAAAGTGATTTCAGTTATTTGAGAGATATCATTAAGGAAACACTTGAAATTTCAAATAAATTAAATTAGGCTCCCAGTTTACGGGATTTTATATCATCAGAATAGTAATTTCTGATTAGTAACCCTCAAATTGTCATGTTTTGTCAATTTCTACCGGCATGTGGTAATAAATTAGAAGGGTGATCCTCTCCACTGCTACTCTGCTACCAAAGCACTCCAAAACTTCATCCAAAGTACTCCAAAATCACTGCCAAAGCACAGCCAAGCATAGGCAAAGCAGTCTCAAAACACTCCCAAACATCTCCCAAAATACTGCCAAACTACTACCAATTACATAAAATTTCAACTTAATTATTTGAACGAACGGCTTGAATATAATTCTAAATATAAATTTCAGATAAAAAAAAATAAATAAAAATTTGAAAGGAAACTATTGATTTTTGAAAATTTGATGGTACACACCGCCGTAAAGTGACGTTCCGAGAATAAATAAAAATTTTCAATGGCTGCATTCAATTAAATTGATCCTCTAACATACACTTTTCATGTGAGTGTACATTGAATCAAGTTATTTTTATTTTAAAATAATAAATTTTCTCTGCAACTGTAGAACTGCGATAACTTCTATCGATATTGAAGTTTTCCGCATCTAATATTCCGCTGTAGGGTAAAAATGTTACTATTGAAATAATCATAACTACATCTATTTAAAAGAATTATTGGGTTTACCTAGCTACAGGTTAAATTAAGTTTGCACGGGTTTTCTTGAATCGGGCTACAATTTTTCTACATTCCAATTATCAGCTCAGTTTCAACTGTAGGTTACTTAACAGCATACGGTAAACCAGTATCAATCCCTTCGCTACGAACATCAATATGCCCTCAAGGTATCCATAGGTTTAATAAAACTTTTTGCAAATATTATTATTCGAATTGGTTGATGCTGGAAGCTTTATGTAAAGCAGTTTTAGCATCTCGATAACAGGGGTATGAGCCGTGTAGCACAAGCGCTTCGTGAAAAAAAAATGTACCTCACATCCTGTTATTAGTAAAGAATGAAAATTTAAAAAATATAAAAAGTAAGCAATCGGTTTAATAGGCAAGGCATTTTATAAGGAATAGGATAGTAGCACCTTAGGTCGTGAACTCCTTTGTTAGCGTCGGATGAAAATATTAATATTAAAAGTCCGACAATAATAGAAAAGCAGCGTGCGTCTAAGTATACCGTATAGCGTGCAGCTGTGTAAGTACCATATTATTAGGCAGACTAGAGAAAAAAATATAATAAAAACGTGCTAGGCAAAGGTAGAAGCACAGCACGCGAGCACATACGCCTTCGTTGGGGGAAAGGGGAAAAGGGTAAAGCCCTGTTTTCTTAACCGGTGGCAGAAATAGCTACATCTACATCCAATATGCACGTAGCGCAGAAGGAGAAAATTTATATTGAAATCGGTATGAGGGGCAAAGATAGAAAGCCGGAAACGCTGCGCAAGCGACGCTTTGCGCGAAAAGAGAGATAAATGAATTAATTCGCGCTCGGCACAGCTTCGAACATACACACGTGTTTCTATCATTAGAACCCTGAGCCCCGATGAATTTTTAAAAAGTTGGCGCCTCCTATAACTACCGCCTGGTGGGGAGTAAATTGCACGTTTGCGCGGTCGATAAAAGGGATCAATGAGAAATTGAGAAGAGCGCCTGAGCGCTCCTATATATATGTCCCTTTATACGAGCCACGGCGGCCAAGGCGTCGATCGCGCTTCCCCGTTGCCATGACAACGCTATTGTTTTCCTATCCACAATCCGCCTAATTAGCCTTGTCGAGCTAATTGGCTGTTTATTAATTGCACTTTCGTTACGTTTAATTTTAGACCTTGTTCTTCTTCTCGACGGAGCATCTCGCGTCGAACTCAACTAAGGTGAGAAAAATGCAGCAATCCTTTTCTTGGCTTCTGAGGCAGGGATACCAGAATTCCTGGAGGTTTTCCAAGCGACACTTTTTTCGCTCCTCTGCCAGACTCGCCAATCCCGTCGCTGCGGTAGAGAGGCAGGACGACGGGAAATTGAACAATGAGACTATCATCAGTAAGTTTCTTCGTATTTAAAAAAACGCTAAAAAAATACAAGTTAAAAATCTTGTTTCTCATTTTTTATGCTTTCTTTTTATCATGGGCTATTTCGATTCGTCTTACCTGTTAGAAAGTTAAATGTGAAAATAAATAAAATAAAAAAGAAAGTTGAAAGGAAAAATATTTTAAGATAAAAAATGCATATTCGTCATAATGGTCGGAAAAAACAAACGTATGTGCAATAGACGAGAAGCTGTCGCAAAGGCATGAATTGACAAGCGCGAGTTCAGGAAGCGATGCAGCGACGTTGCCGCTGTTGGACAGCCTGCAAGCCAAGTCCGCATCGAGCGTGGATCTCTCGAGTGGCAACCTGACAGAAGAGCTGGCGGTGGACAAGAGTCCGCTGCCGTTCGAGGAGATACCGGGGCCAGCGATCTTGAAGCTCTGGGAGAAGTACTGGCGATACGTGCCGCTATTCGGTACGCAACTGTTTCGAAGTGCCCTAGTCAACAGGCTCACCGAGGGTACGATTACTCGATGGCTCCTGCGCCCATTCGAGACTCGTATTGTTTATAATGAAAAAGACATTTTTTAAGAGCCTTCTAGCGTTAGCGTTGTAACTTTTTTCAAAATCATCTTAAATCTTGTTTACTTTTACTTGTTGCAAAGAAAATACTTTTTCATAACCTTAGAAAGGAGTTTAAAAAACAGTTTTTCACAATACTGCACTTTCCCATCCAAATGATGAATTTACTTAGGCTATTCTAATGTTTCTACTGCTTTCAGGAAATTTATCCTGGAACAGAAACGTAACTCCTATTAGATACTTGTTTAATAGATATGGCCCGGTAGTTCGCATAAACGGCCCGTTTACAGGGAACATAGTATTAATCCACAGGTATCAGATGCTTTCAGACCAATAATTTCAGATCAAGTGAAAGCTAAATAAAATGTTGTTAATTTGAAATTCTATTTGGATACTAGGCCAGAACACATCGCCAAAGTCTTCGAGGAGGAAAATGAGAGCTCGACTAGAAGCGGAATCGACATACTTCAATACTATCGTCAAAACTACAGGAAATATCGTTTCAGCGGGCCCTTTTGCGCGTACGTTTCCTATTGTATCATCCATACTTTAGTATTCACCTCGTCTACCTTTTAATTTTAGCTTTTTTCATCATTGATAATCCAAGTGCAAATAAAATCGTAAAACTTGTAAATTGTTTCGATACAATTAGGTATTCTAAATCGTTAGTAAATACGAAAATGATGGCTTTATTTGATAGACAAGGAGCGCAAGGTGTCGAATGGATTGGGATGAAAAAAACCTTGAGTACGCCCATCGCCGAAGAGGTTAACAAACAGTTCGGAAAGCTTGAAATGGCCTGCGAAGAGCTGCTACTGAGAATTCAGCAAATAAGAAATCGTCAGGACGAGGTAAAAGTTATTTCTAAATAAGAAATATTTATTGACTATATACTCATAAAAGTCAATTAAATCTAGGTGCCGAATACTTTCAATTCAGAATTGTCTCGTTGGGGCATGGAATGTTTTTGGGTTCTGATGCTGAATAAAAAAATGGGCTTCCTGGAATCCACGAGTTACAACGAGAGCTCCGAGGCATCTCGTTTCATAGACGCTTTGGCAACGGCTCACCTATATATGAGCAGATGTGAAACTGGATTTCAAGTTTGGCGCTTCATCGAGACACCATTCAGTAATAAATTGTTTACCTCGTGCGACGTTCTTGACAGGTAAACATGTCAAATTAGTAAGCAGTAGAATAGATACATTAACAAAAAATTAGATTACAATGTTTCAACATTCGACAGCATTATTGGAAAGTATATTAGGATCGTTCAGAATAATATTCGCGGAGATACGTCGACGACGAGGGAGGAAGATAAAAGTATCCGCTCATCCGTACTCGAGTTTTTACTTAGTAAGCAGCGCATGAATCCTGATGATGTGTCAACGTTGCTGATGGATATGATCATATTAGGAGTTCAAGCTGTAAGTCCTAAACTCTTCTAAAATGTTAATTTTATTTAATGCTCTCTGTTCTACATTAACTTAATTAAAACATTACTTCTTCAGACTACCAACAGTGAAGCATTTTTGCTTTACTATCTAGCGAAAAATCCACGGGTGCAAAAAACGCTACTGGACGAAATTACTTCTAAGGTAAAGCCTGGCTCCGTTTTAACAAAGAAAACTCTCGACGACATGCCTTACTTGGATGCCTGCATCAAGGAATGTTTAAGGTATCTTTCAACTTGCTCGAATTTAAAATATTTTCTACAATAAAAGAGTAATCCTTTAATTTTCTTTCTCTAAATAACCTAGGCTACGTCAGCCGTTCCCGTACATCACCAGATTGCTTAGCCAGTCTATTACTCTACATGGTTATAACATCCCGAAAGGCGTAAGTAGAAAATAAACTTTTAGTACACCGCACTACTCGTACACATAAAAGAAAGTGATTTTCTGCAGAAAACCAGATTTATAACGATATCTACTCATTTCTAGTCGTACGTCATTATGGCGAATCAAATTTCTTCTTGTCGAGAAGAGAATTTCGAGGATCCGCAAAAGTTCAAACCCGAAAGATGGCTGGAGACTAACAGCGAGACCTTTTCAGTAAACAGTTACTTACCATTCGGAAAAGGCCTCAGATCTTGCATGGGCGAGGACATGGCCAAACTGAAGATGAAGCTGCTTACCGCTAAGGTCAGAGGATCATACATACGATTACATACAACTACTTCGCTTTTTTTTCTAATTTCAAATATGAAAAACATGTTTTTGTTTATTTCCATTGAAAAGTGAAAGGAAGTCTTTCGAATATGACAAAAATGACTTTACAATTTTAGATTGTTCGTGAATTCAGAATAGAGTACGACTACGCAGACGTAGGATCCAGTTTCCTGATGATGAACGTACCCAACAGAGCGCTTCGATTTCGTTTCGTTGATCGAAGTTGAGCCTAGTTCATTTTGCTCTGCTGTTGATTACTTTTAATATCTAGAATATATCTGTAATGATCTAACATGAAAGATTTACAATTTAAGGTAATATCGATCATCTGTTGCTTTACTGTTCTGTGAATCCCGCAAATGATAAATAAATCAACTTACATTATTTTCATACAAAATGTTCGTAAAAACGTTATTTACAGATTTCACATTGACATTAACAAACTTATCTAAATCGCTCGATTACAGCTCTCAGTGTTATAAGATGTGAAACAGTTGCGTAAATAAACTAAAATAAAAATAAAGATTCATACATATTAACAATAACAAACTACTACAATACATATGATCAGACGAATTTTTATACCTTTGCAAAAAATTTTAACGACATGACATTCAGCAGACGGCCGTTCTTAGTGACAAGTGGTGTTTCGCATCGATGAACAAATATTAGTAAACTACGTTTAGTTTTCAGTGAACTTTGAAACCAGATTGACTTGTATATTACCCATCTTAAATTATCATTCTGAAAACATATTAACAAATTAAAATTTATTCGATAAGAATTAATTTAATTAAAAATTTCATACCCACCAACTTTTTCAATTCATCAATAGTCGCTGCGTAGGAAATTATTCGTAAATTCGCAACAATGATTATTAACAAAAACTGGGATATCATGGTTTTAGCATCGTACTAAAAATCGATACATCCCATAAATAAATTCACGAGGCAATTATATATATATATTTTTTCAACATGTACTTACGTAAATTATTTGAAGTCCCGCTGAAATTAGAATAATTTCAACAATCGTTACAGTTTTGAAAAGTATGTAACGTACTGTATTTACAGTGTACTGCACATACCTGTGTAAAAGAATTTAAAATTTATTTTAGATCGTATTAATAGTTTGAACGCAAAACATAATATACGTAAAAAGAGCGCAACTTGGAATCGTAAAAATGATACGATAAGCAAAATAAAGGATATTTTTAAGGTTCTTTTTTAGAAATTTGAAAAACTGTTAAGAATCACCGTATAATATCCTGGTGCTCTAATATACATTGCTTAAGTTGGCCGTCATCAGTAAGGAATTTTAAACGGTATCCCAATATTTTTAACCTTGCTCCAGCATACCAAAAGAGCGTTATAATTATCAAGTCAATCATAATTATTACAGAATTTTGGATGATGCCTAAGGTCTGATGTATATAAACAGCAGTAGACACTAGAACGGAATCGGTGGAAAATGGATACGTGGCGTCGATTGGAAAATTTTTTCTTAGTATGAAAGCTCCGCAACTAAATGCCAGAGCCGCCACAGTGTATAGGATTATCAAAGTAATAAAATGTGCAAGGAATCGTCCATAATACTTCTTCATTATTAATCGTTCCTGATGTCTGCACATTTTGAAATACTCAAATACCTCTTCTAACAAGACCTAAAAAATATCAAGTTTTAGATTTAAATAAATGCTTCCACGGACTTAATTACATTTTACGTATGAAGCTGGATTAATTATGACTTATTTCATAAAATGATATAGTTTACAATATTCCATCAACTCACTCGTAAGTCCGATCGATTGATTCTGTACAAAAGTAAATGCGAAAACGAATCACCGATGATCATCAGTTGGGAGAGATTTTTGGCCATTGCTATTGGATGTTTACCTGAAGCACATACCGATATAGCTAACGTAATTATCACGACGAATAAGTTAATTATAATAAACCACGACGTGAGCTCGTGATAAATTTTCGCTATTTTTCGACTATTTGCATTGATGGGCCAAATGGTCCAGACTCGTCCTACAGCTTTTAGAAATTTTAGTGCACATTCAGGATCCTTCAGTTTTTCTCTTGACCTATACGATGACTGAAATTGTGTCATCGAAATTAAATTTTCACTTGCACGAGATGATCGTTTTTTCAATTAAGTAATTTTTTCTATACTGCAAAAGCAGATAACAAACAAAATTATTATTTCAACAATTGAATACTAATTATATATGTAAACATCCAAAACATTAATAGTAATTATGGGCAAATAACGAACAGGTTTTTATAAATGAAAACTTTTTAGTTGATGTTCTGAAGACGTTCATTGTTACGCTTTGCTGATGAACTGATGAACTGGGCTTCCAAGAATTTCGAATTTTCGTATGGTTCGTAGTATTATTGATTTCACTTACCAAGGTTAGACACGTTGCTGAGTTTTTTTGATTGATAAAGAGTACTTTTCTAGTGTTTGTGAGATCGAATTAGATGTACAATATTTGTACTACTGGCAGGCGTGAAATAGAGGTAGAAGAGAAAAAACTACAATAACAGGGTATTTCTAAAAGATAAATTAAATTTCTGTTGCCTGTTATTGTTGCGCAGACGTTTCTGTTCAATACTATTTATTTTATTCTTTTAATAATACAAATTTACATCAAAACCGATCAGAGTATGCTACCTTTTTTTATTCAATTAGGTATATCAATGGTGCAGTAGCTCACTTGGATCTATTATCTATTATTGCTCGAAGGGTTGTGAGGTTCGAAATGACCATATATAGAAACTGGAAAATTATATTAATTCGAATTAATGAAGAATGAGATAACAAAATATTTCTTTTCTTTTGATTTAGAAGTGAAACATTGTTAAATTTACTTTTGCAAAAAACGGCAATGACATGAGTCGCAGCATTCTACCGTGTACTGTGACTAATGGTAATTGACAGCGATGTATAAAAATTTCTAAATTTTTCCTTGCTTGATTTGAACTTTGAATCCAACTCGAGGTGTAAACCGTCCAGCGTAAATTCTCACTCTTAATTTCAATAAATAATACCTTAAAGTAATAATTTAAAAAAAAAGTTTTCATAAAAATCTTAAATATACCTGGCTTTTCATTTCGTCGATGGTAGCAGAGTAGGCTATTAATCGATACAGTGATGTGATGGCAATAAGTAAATATTGCGACAATATAGTTTTTGCATTATACTACAAAGAATAGTAAATAGAATAAAACTCAGAAATAAAAATTAATCATAAATGCTTTAACATCTATACGCACGTATAATAATTGAATTCCAGCGGATATAAAAATAATTGCAACTATTGTAATAGTTTTGTATATTATAAATCGCACAGTATGTACTGTATGACAAATATATCTAAAGAGAAAATATTTTATCATTTTGCAGTGTTTAAGCGTGTTAAAATATGGCGTGACTTACTTGAGTGTCCGTTGATGCTCCAAAATGCAGAGTTTTAACTGATGTTCACCTTCCATTATTTTCAGATGACTTTTCAGAACTCTTATCCTTGCGCCAGCATACCAAAAGAGTACTATGACTAGAAAGTCGATAAATATTACTACCGAATTTTGAACAATGCTGAGTACTTGATGAGTATAAATTATACTAAACATAGGCTGCTTGTTAATTTTAAATGCGTAATGCTCATCAATCGGGAACTGCTCTTTAAGAATAAATGCTCCAACAAAAAATAAAAAAGATGCAAGTGCGTACAGTATTATCAATGTGGTGTAATGACCCAAAAGTTGCTTGTAATGTTTTTTTATAACAAGTCTATCGTGTATTTTAGATGTAGTCATAAATTCACACAGTTCTTGCACTAAAACCTGTGATAATAAAATCGAAGAGAATTAGTTGAATTAGTTCAAATGTTAAATAAATGAAAGGACTAAGGAGAAGTCGTGTGAAAAATGTAAATAATATCTATTTTCAACTTTGTTCTATAAAAAAAGTTATTTTTTAATTTCAATATTCCATAGATGTGCAAAATTGCGGAAATCAGGGCATTACCTTATCAAAAAAGATTGATCTTCCGAGAATAAAATTATTGATTTAAAAATAAAAATTCTGAGAACGTAAAGGTCACAAAGAACGACTCGATTTTTATTTCTCGTCTGTCGAAAATCGATGAAATTAAATATAATAATAGCATTTTACACGACCTTCTCCATATTACAAATATGAGTAACTGACGAAGGTAGTTAAAAAAATTGCGACACTTGCCCGAATGTGGGATCGTTCTATTCTGTACAACAGCAGATGTGAAAAGGAATCGCAGGAGATCATCAAAGTCGACACGTTTTTAGCCATTAGAACTGGATATTTGTAATAATTTACAACTGATTTCCATACTGTTATAAAAGTAATGAATATGTTGATGGTTGTGAACCAGAGAACAACTTCCTGAATAATTATTACTTTGCCGTTGGCGTTGGAATCTAAAGGCCATACTGCCCACAATTGCCCCAACTTTTTCAATAGGTTCAACGATTTTCGTGGATCGGACTTCAATCTCTGGTGCAAGTTTTTTTAAAAGTAAAACAGTTGCACTTGACAGTACGAATGGAAAAGTATAAGTAAAAAAGGATCTATTACAATTCAAAGGTATTGTCTTTTTAATATTTAAAACTGTCAAAAATTATCATTTTTTTTTAAATAAATACTTAAATATAAAACGTAAAGATTTTTGCTTGAAAATTACTAATTATTTTCATTTATCAGTAGTTTTTTATTTTAAAAGATTTCTAATAATCTAAAAAAATGAGTGATCACTCGTGGCAATAATATATTACTAATCTTACCCATTAGTAATGTAGGTATACATTTTTTTCGGACGCTCTTTTAATAAATTTGAGTTACTTACTTGGTACATTTGCGAAAGTTGCTTGTGAACTTTTTCAAATTTGCAATGTTAATGTAAATATTTATTTAATTATCAAGTGAATTCAATGTTTATAGATTTAAAAGAAGTTTTCAAGTGTCTATTTGAGGCATTAAAATTTTTGAGCTTTCCGTGAAAATGACTACTAATAAATCCATTAAAATCCCATCAATCAATTATAAATTTTCAAAGGAAATAATTCTATATTTCATTCCTAATTGTATGTATAAAATAATTTCTGTACGTGTAAGGTGAATATGAAAAAATATTTTTCAATTTGAATAAAAAATTGTTAAAATTGTTATAAAGATATTACATATAATAATACACAAATTTAAACTTCCAGTATTGCTCGCAAAGCCATAAACGCCGAGAAAATAGCGTAGAAATACTGAAAAAGAAAAAGAGAATGATGGTAGATTTTATGGCGCAAAAGTGGTAATAAAGTGAATAAATGTTACATTGATGCAATAATTAAGCGAGAGCTCCGGAATCAGTCCTGCCAGCGTAATGATCGTTGGTTTCTGACATCTGTGCATGACAAATAGAATATTCTTACGCGCCTGCCGGGACTGATACATCCACTGGCATTTGTATATAGCCCAAGCCAGTCCTCTGCTCTAAAGTGAAAGGAGCAAATGAGCAAATTAGAAAATGAGCTTTTTAAAATGCTGCTATAAAAAGATAAAAATGTACGATAGGAAATCGCACTTTTTCCATTAACGTATCCGCCGCCCAGCAGTAGGCGAAAACTCTAGTAGAAGCTATATTCGCCACGAAGAAAAACTGTGCGATAACGGTCGATGGGCCGTGCTGGAAAGAATGTGAATTATGAACGTCCATTTGATTAAATCCCGCGCTAGATTGTTAAATCGATATTGATTGCTATTATTCAGTCTATTATTACGTATATTTTCAATGTTGCAGAGCTAGACGGAATTGTTTCCGTGCAAATGGATTGCCTTTTTTCGTACGCTTCGTGAAATATTAATTCCCCCGTCATCTCACGAGTCATATTGTACGATTATGAAAAAACTATTTGCAATAATAAGTTTGATTCATTTTTCTCTCGCTTCTGACACTATGAACTACAAGAGCAAGATAAAGGAAGGCTCAAACGAGATGGTTGATATAATCAGTGATTGTTCAGCGGTTGTCTTTCGAAAACTCTACTTTTTTGAGCAAAACGTAAATATTGTGCAATACCCTGGCCACAGCATGCCAATGAAATTCTTCGTCAACTTAAGCTTGGATTTTACATTTTTCATTCTCGACAGCAGTAGCTTTGATCAAGATGCGATACTCAATTATGTTATAATAAGTGACGAATTGCCTCGTCTCCATAAAACATTTCAACAATTCTGCTACAACGTATTCTCGCGAATTCTCATCATAACAACTTTATCCTTCGATGCGCTAATCGCATTTGTTCATTACTTGACGTCGCGAAAATTCGTGCACATTGCCTTTTTAATAATCGACGGGGATGCGAAGCTGCTCAAAATGTACCAATCGAATAGCGATTGCGGAAGCTGCGGCCGAAAAATTTCGTTCGATTTCAGTGCTTACTGCGGATTAGATGGATCGCTCGTGCAAGTTCGAGAACCAATCGTTCCCTTTACCGAGATACTGTGCCCCGCCCATACTTGCAAGTTGAGCTTCATCCGAGTGGATTACGGAGCGACGAAGGAAGAGTTGTTCAATTACAGCGAGAATGGTACCGAATTGGCAGCCGACAGTTATGGCGGTTGCGTTTTAGAAACCTTCGCTGAGTCTTACAACATATCAATTGCAAGTAAGGATTACGTCAGCAATTACACTTGGGCTCGTACGGTGAAGGCCATGAACGATGGCCGTGCTGACGTTGGCTTTGGACCAACCCTACCCTATAGCGATTTGGTAATCAATTTGCAAAAGGGAACAGTCTACACGTAAGTAATTCCATTTAGTCAAAATTAAATAGCATTCTTGTAGAACGAATTTTTTTAACTCGAAATTTTATAATAATAACGCAATAACTGTCTCAGGTACGAAGAGTTCCTGTTTATCGATGTCTTACACAAATCGACCTCATCACTATCGCAGCTTTTAATGCCACTGAGCAATGAAGTGTGGATTTGTTTTTGTCTAGTATCGCTCCTTTTTCTCATTTTTATGGGACTTTTCAATAGGTTTGAAAGAAATGATTTGACAAAAAGAAATTTAAACCCAATACATTTGCTGGCGATATTACTCAATCAGTACATTCGTCTGCCAACTAAATCGGGAATTCGCGTAGTTGTCGGTATGTGGCTACTATACGCACTTTTAATGAACGCCATTTACAACTGCAACTTTGTCAGTTCGTTGATCAAAGTAAAACCTAAAAACATGCTTAAGACGTTCGACGAATTAAAGCAGTCCAACCGCAGATTCGGCGGACCTGACATTGCTAGGGAGTGGTTGAAAGATTTAAGCGATCCTAAGATGATGGATCTGTACAATCGGTAAGTAAATTGGCTAATGGATTTTAACAAAAGCGTAGCGTTTTATTGATTTGATTGATATTTTAGGTACGAAATCGTTAACCCGGACGATGTCGATACCGCGTTACGGAAGCGGAATATGGTAGTGGCTCAGACAGACTATATGATTCTTAAGACAGGTATGTCTGATTTTTATTTAATGGAAGAAAAGATCGTCTCGTATCCTCTGTTGTACTACATGCCAAGAGGTCACCCTTACTCGAAATTCATCAATCAATTCATGGAAAGAATTAGAGCAGGTAACATACCTTTACTCAATTGTCCAACAGCTACCCAAGAGAAAAATGAAAATACGTACCGGTTCGTCACTCTGATACATTTAAAGGTCATATTCGAGATGCTACTGCTTTTGAATTTTCTCAGTTTTTTTCTTTTTCTATTAGAATATTTTACCCCGTTATTGGATAATTACATTTAAGCGCTACTTACATTATTAAGAATTTGTAATAAACTTGCTAATACTGTCACATTCACAAGGACAAATGATTTAAAAACGACGTATTTGACAAAATTAACAACTCGTTCAGATACACTACAAATGAAAATTGCACGTCAATGTTTATGTTAAAAAACTTGTTACATATGTTATTAATAATTGCAAATTTTTATACACACTCACCGTAACAAAAATTGATGCTTACGAATAAAAAATTTCAAATCCATGTCAGAGTTAATTAATTGCACGTCATTTTGTAACAATTCAAATCTTGCCGCAAGAAACCAGACAAACTCCTTTACGATAAAATCGAAGGTAACAAGAACAATAGCGTGTGTGATGACAATAACTTGTTGGAAGTACGTCACTACTATTACTGCTGTTGTATCTACTGGGAAAGGGTACCACACGTCGAGAGGAAAAGTTTGATTTTTTAAAAAGATCGGCGATATGTTGAAAATAGTAATAACCACTACGTAATTGAGGAACACATAAATGTCGAGGGGTAAGTATGACATAGCATATCTATCGTGCAAACGTCTCTCGCAGTATGACAATTTTTTAAAGTAAACATTCGTTTGTACAATTATTGACTGAAAAAAATAAAATTATTCCACTTTTTAAATTCGACTAATGCTAAGTAGTAAGTAATCGAAAGACTGTGGGAGGAAAACTTATAAAATATACGTACCATGTATACATCAGCTCTGAGCTTACTGTAGAGGAGGTTGAACAGTGCTTCTATTACAACCAGGAACTCCACCGTGAGAATCGTAAAATCGGAAATTTTATTAGTATGAAATAGAGCAGTTATGACTATGCACAGAATCAAAATAAAGTAGAGCGAAACGACGACAAAGTGCACTGCTCGAGCCAGGCAACGTAAAATTTTATTTTTCCACAATATCGGCCAAACTGAAGTGAAAATTCCGATGAATTTCAATGTTCGAAAAACGCAAGATACTGTTGGCCGATACGATAGGATAGGATTCATTTTCAATATCTGTACTAAAAGAACTACACTCGCCGAAATCCTTTTTGTATTTTATTCTTACGGGATCGTCGACTACTTTCATTGACTTGTTGAATATTCAATGTGATGAAAAAGCTTACATATTTCATGCTAGCCCTTCGATATCGAGACACCCATCTTTTTTCAATTAGAAGCTGTCAATACGTTCTTAAAAAATTCTTTACCTAATGGCTCCTCAGGTTTCGTTAATTTGACCGATTATACATACATATGTCATAAAGTAATGGCATATTCCTTGCTATTCATGAATGCTACGTATAATAACACTTTTTATTTGAAATCTGTCTAGCTACTGTTATATACGTATAATAACAAAAATAAATATTTAGTGGAATACTCGGTACGTAAAAGCAGTATAAATAGAAAAAATTAACCGAATGAAAAATTTCGCGCTACCTAAAAAAGTAAGTAAAATACATCTGTATTAAAGTTTAATGGAGTTATGAATGAATTTTTAACTATTTTTATCTATCTTCATTATTGCAGCAAATTAGCAAGTCATCTTCGCGTCGTACAACTTTAATAAAAACACTATTGAAAGTGCAATTTACATTCATTTGTGATTATAACTCATTTTTACGCCCTTTAAAATAGCCTGCCTTTTTCAAATTAAAATTCTTTCTACTTTCAATTCACGCAGTTGTATATAATTATTAACATCATCATATTTGCGAAACCATAATTCATCCTCCAAGTCTGTTAGTCATCATTGTCTTAATTTTATTAATTTCTGCACTTAGTCATCTAGTACAGCCCTTAAATTTACAAGGTAATTAACCGATGAAGCTAGAAACTAAAAAAAAAATAACGAAATTTAGACCTGACGTAATTAAATTAGTCCTATAATTAGCTACGTTGAAGTATCTGAAGGTGTAAGCTTTGTAACTTACTGTTGCATAATACTGCAAAGTGTAACCTTTTATTATTCCTGCTACTGTTAGAACTATTGGTTTATTGCACCGAAAGGCAAATATTAGAGCAGTTTTTGCAGCTTCAGGTGTCCTTTGAGCGACTGCCGCTCGACAAACAATTTGAATAATATGTTCGCTCTTTTGTAAAATGCACATTAGTTTAAATAAATGAAGAAAAAATATTTCGTTTTCGCTACTTCTTACCCTGGCCTTCAAATCATCCGCGGGCTTAGCACTGACGTACAATTTCATGCAACCAGCAATGGTCATGAGCAAAAAGCGCAATAAAACTTCTACCGGTTCGTGCTAAAAAAAATACATTATTACCAAAAGTAATAGTAATTGGCGTTAAAAAAAATTCAATTTAATGATTTACGTGAATAAGTTGAAAGGCCCCTGTTACGATAACTATAAACATAGTTGCGTTTGTTTTGAAGATGATGAACGCAACTCCCTTGTTGATATTATCCGTGAGACTGTAATGGATATAGAATTGTTTAAATAATTATAAATTTTCAGTTTTCGGACGATTTAACATTACATTATTATCTCTTGATGTCGTTTAACACATTTTTTTAGCTGCTCGTTACTAGTGGCTTCAGTCACTCTTTTCTCTAAAAGTTCAATTTGCATAGTACTGTACCAAAACATCGTGGCGATCGTAAAGTCCACCGTAACTGCTAAACCAGACTGAAAAATAACTAAAACGTGTGAACTGTACAGCAGAGTTCGAATCCAATAGGGCTTTGTTGAAAAAGGATACCAAGCGTCGGCTGGAAGATCTTGAGAAGTTAAGATTGGTAGACAAGAAAACGAGATTGCAGTTGTAACGAATGACATGCCAACGAAAATTTGCAGATTCTTATACCTGTTTATATACTTTTGTAAAATAATTTCTTCTTTCTCGCTACTGTTGTAAAAAAATTCTTCTATTTCACGAATGATTACCTAATTTAGCGAGCATTCAACAGAACGGAAACCCTTTACTTCGTTATACTTTGAATATTAAAAGATATATTTACGATAATAAAATCTTACCTGAAATATATTCTTTTTTGATCTAAACTCAATAAGGTTGACAAAAAATTCAAATAAAGCAGTCAGTTCAGACAAAGCTTTCGTCACTGCAATTGAATCATCCCGGAAAAAATACATAGCCAGTAAGAGTGGTACTAGGATACTACCCGTATTAAGCAAAGCAATCCACCACTTTATCTCGTGCAAAAATAATTCCGTTTTGGTAGCTTCTTTCTGCAGTGGCCACGTGGCAATAATATTTCCGCTAACCTTCAAAAAGTTAAAAAACTGTTTCGGGTAGATTTTCATATTTCTTTTTTTACAGAGTAAAAGTTAGAAAAGGAGTGCACCGTTAGCATCTGCCTACGTGGACGGATGTACAGCTTGAAAACTAAACAAATTGTATCTGCACGCGTACACTTCATTTCCATTCTCACTATAAATAATAAACAGCTAAGTACTCGGAACAGAGGTACGGTGCATTAAACGTAGGTCTATCAAGATGATTGGCAAATTGAAAATAATTTATATGTAGCTGCGCTAGCTACGCGATCTGCAAGCATCGTTTAGAATAAAATCTTGAAAATATAGAGGAAGAATATTTACCATAAAAGGAAGAAAACTTACAGGAAAATATATTCCAAGATAGTTTGCTTTGCGCAGAGGCGTTCAACGTTAAGTATTTTTAATTCCGTTATTATTGTTTACTTAGTAAATCATTATGACTTATTAACTACATAATGACTTGTAATATTGTTTACATAAAAATAAATATATGTTACTGCAGTGACTGAAGAAGGCAGCAAATAAGCTGTCTAAGCGTCTTAATTATATAATTAATATTTCGATACACCGTGCACAAGGATACGATTTTGCGCACGTCGTATCGAAAAATACGGTTCGATACATAAGCGAGGAAGTGATTTTAGCCTCGCGTGACCTGCACAAACATCAGACGAGGCTAAAAATCACATTTACGCACTTGTATTGACATTTACTAATACTAAGAAAATGACTGATAGAATCAACTATCAAAATTAAGTATTTTTCATTACTCTAAATTACTTCTCTTTTATCTCGTATGTAAAATGTTATAATTAATAGAAATAAAAAACTGCTATGACATACTTTCGTACTGGAAGAAAGTTTTTAAAAGTATACTAATTTTTAAGTTTTTCATAATTATAAAATTATTTGTCTAGTACAGCTCTTAAATTGACAAAGTACGTTACTGATTTGGATAAGAACTGAAAAATAACAATACCTCTATAGTCATCTGTGCTCGTAAGCTCTTGATATTTTGGCAAAATATATTGATCAACTTACCGAGGCATAATACTGTAGGTTATAAACTCTAAACACGCCTTGCACCGACAATATTATAGGTTTTTTACAACGCAATGCAAACAATAGGAATATTTTTGAAGATTCGGGTGAGCTTTGTAAAAAGGCTGTTTGACAAACGGTTTCACGCAAACGCTCACTCTGCAACGTAACATTCCATTAATAGTAAGGTAGAAAATGTAAATTATTTACTTTCTTACTTGTTCCATCAGATCATCGGCTGGCTTAATGCACAAATACAAACGCAGACAACCTGCCAGCAACAACATAAAAAATCTCAACAAAACCTCAATAGGTTCGTGCTGCACATTATTTAATTAAATAAGAAAACTAATAATTCTTAATAATAGTAAATAGTCTACACTTTGATATTCGCGAAGCTACCTGTATAAGCTGAAAAGCAGCGGCAATTATAACTAGTAACATTAATACGTTGGACTTGAATATGATAAACGTTATTCCCTCTTTGACATTATTTGTAAACCTGAAATGGATATTTAATTATTATAATACTTTAAAACATACCTTATCATGTATCATACTTAAACATAAGTTACGCTATAATTTTTTGATGTCTTTCAGCACACATTTTAATTTGTTTCGAATTAATCGCTCGACTGACAGCTTTTTCCAAAAGTTCAAGCTGCGCTGTACTATACCATAGCATCATAGCAACCGTGATATCAACTGCCATGCCTAGTCCAGTTTGCAAAATTGCTAGTACCTGTGTGAAATACAAAAATATGCGAATAGGAATGGGTTCAGTAGAAAAAGGATACCACGCGTCGGCTGGAAGCAGCTGCGGTGTTATCAGTGGCATACAAGAGAACAGGAATGCATTTGCCAAGAAAGAGAGCCCAACAAACACTTGAATACTTTTATATCTGTCTATATACTTTCGCAAGATAGTATCTTCATTCTCGCTTCTATTTTCTATAAACTGCTCAATTTCGTGTAGTATTATCTAGAAGGAAGCAAGTATTATTATATTTCTCATTAAAAGCGTACCATTATAGAATTTGTTCACGAAACATCTTACCTGAAATTGCTTTTCTTTCACTTTGAATTGAAGTAGATTAAGAAAAACTTCGCATAAAGCTGTAAGTTCGGATAGCGCTTTTGTTAATGCAATTGAATCATCGCGAAAATAATAAATGGCCAATAAAAGAGGTAGTAACAATCCACTAGCATTAAGAAAAGCAATCCACCATTTAAATTCGTTCATAACCGCTTCACTTTTTCTTGCTTTCTTTTCTAACGGCCATATTGCAGTGATTTTTCCAATAACGCGTAAAGTATTGAAATACTCTTTTGGATGAAATAGTAAATTCATATTTTCATAAACTCACTAACATAAAAAATTACACTTATGCAACGCGGATCTCTCTGTTTTGGAAAGACCAATAATTTTAATTTAAAATAACACGAGTCTTGTTCAAAATATTCAACGTGTTTAAAGTGTACACTTATAACTTCAATAACATGAACTTGACTAAAGACAAAATATGGGCAATAAAAGTCTCGTGATCGCTATACCAAGTACACTTATTTAAATCTTAATTATTAAACAAAATAGATTTAGTCACTTCAAAGTGGAATAAATCGCAGGATTGAAGTACCTTACGAAACGACTCGTTGCAACAAACTATAATGAATATAATCTAAGTGAGAGAAACTTTTTAGTTTTTACGGAGAAACTTTTTTATTTTAATAATACATCATTTTTGAAACTTATAAGTAAATTCTTCAAGTAGATTAATTTTTACTTTCAGTAGAGTCAACGTAAGTTTTACTCCAATTGAGACAGAGGGTAAAAATAAAACTTTTCTGTTCCCGAGAATTAATTTTTTAACATAGAAATAAATTTAACAACGAACAAAAAAGGTAAAGATACAAACTTAAACCGTGAACTTATTTGTCTACTTTAAAAGAAAATGAAACTTATTTTATCGACGTAGAGTAGAATTTCATAGTAAATAATAAACATCCGAATAAGTGGAATAGATGCACTGTGCAGTAAAGGTATGCTATTAAGTTGATTGGCAAATTGTAAATTAATAATCAGGAGTAGCGATTAAGAGTAGAAGTAACATGATGTGTAAACGGTTTCCATTTAGCATCAACAAATGTTGGAAATACGATAGAGAGTATCGAAATTCTTCTTTATTGTCTACTCTTTATTTATTGCTTTTACAACGTTAATCTTACACTTTTATAAATTAAAATACATTACTGGTTCGTTATCGAAAGAAATTTGTAATTTCTTCCATCTATACATTTAAATATCTTTAATACATGCAATCAAATTAACTAATACTTTATCTTCACTCGCTTTCTTTAGTTAAAATAACATGTAACGCGGTAAAGTATGAAAAGGTACTCGATAACATCTGAAAAATAATTAAAAATTAAGTATCAAGTGCTTAATTAAATACGCAGTTAATTAACCTAATTAATTTTTGATATTTCTACCCCTTAGAAAATTAACGCTAGTCATCAAGTTCTGCAAGAACAACTGTACGTATACTGTAAAAACTACTAATGAAATACTTGATTCCAGTCCAAATTGGAAAAAGTAACTACATTTAAAAGTACGTATAGTATTAATTAATTGCTACTCAGTAGTTGCAGTTTGTAGTTATCATTTGGAATTAAGTATAGCTTATAAGTATACGCAACAGTTTAATTAATACTTTTTTCAGTACGTAGTTTATTTTCGTAAGAGACTGCTAAAGCTGCTTTTTTAAAGAAATTCCAAAAATTTCGTGACTCGCGATCGAAATTCAAGACTTTTGAAGATCTTCTAGACTCTCGGGTTTTCAAAAAAACTCGCTTCTTATTTTGTCTGGAAAATTTCGAGAGAAGACTAGGTCTTGCTTAATCTCCCGAAATTTTTCGATACAAATCTGCTCTCGTCTCGATCAAGTCTCGCACAGGTCTAAAACATACAAGAATTGAAAAAGCGAAGATTACGTAGAAGCAATTAACGGAGGAATAGAACATTGACCAATAAGTACGGGAGCAGTATCGGGCAGTTGTGCTACATTCTGTACAGCTATTTTTTCAAGAGTACCCTGATGATGCGCGCATACTTACACTAAAATAATACTGAAGCGATAATTCTTTTATCAGCCCTGGAATTCTTAAGGCAATTGGTTTTTGGGCCCTCTGAATGATGCATAACCAATTTTTTGGTATAGTTGGATAATCTTTTATCCACAAGGACTCATAAACCACGTCCGCCAGTTTCTGACACTAATCGGTCTCAAATGAATTTACAGTAATAAATTGCTCATAATGAAAAAAGCAGAAAGAATTACATTAGCGATAAGATAATCCGATGGTAAAGCTGTCACGTACAGATTGATGCCAGCGCTAATAGAAACGACAATGAATTGGCCTTTTACAAATATTGGTTGAGGCTTTAAATGCAACGTTAGAGTGATTTATCATTAAAAATAGATTTATAAGTTCAGTGCAGTAGTGAACAATATAGGTACTGACACTAAATAAATATATACCAGCAAAGGCAAGACCAGCAGTCACAGAAAATACCGTAGCAAAAATAACATACCGAAAGGATTCTACAAGTACCTTGCCATATCTATAAACTTTAAATACCAAATAAATTGTTTAAAAAAAGGCAATATTTTAGTTGAAATTTTTTAAACGAAAATCTTGATTCACCTTAGCAAAAACTGATGCTCCCTGATACATTGCATCATAGTTTTGCTACTTTGTGCGTATTTAAATTTTTCATAAAGTAATTGAAATCTAATTCCTGTAAACCACAAAAGAAACGCCAACAGGCAGTCGATGCACATCCCAGCCGATGCCTGAAATCCAGCGATCGCCTGATGAACGTAAATCAATTCCCAGGTTGGACTCGAATTCACGGAAAAGGGATACTTAGCCTCGGCTGGAAGTGGAAAGGGCAAGAAAATTGGGCCAGATATTACGAAGAGCGTGGCTCCGTAACAACAGACTGTGACCATCAAGTGAAAACTTGCTCGCTCGTTGACATATCTTTCAAGCAACATCCTTTCTTGCTTACTTGCCTCTTTCAAATACATTCTTAGTTCACTTAATAAAAACTGAAAGAAAAATGTATTTTCAATAAAATTTTCCTCCTCTAAAATCCCGCTAAATACATTACATTACCTGCAAGTTTACTCGGTGAATCCGGCAAACGATTGCCTTAATAATGACCTGGGATACGGCACAGGATAAACAAATGGATTTAGATAATACCACGGGATCATCCCTATACGCATGAACAGAAAACAAAAGCGGTAACAGCAAACAAGTGCTGCTAAGAACGGAAGAGCACCAAATGAGATTTGCCAACTTTAATTTAAACTCGGTAGCATCTCGATCTGGGGGCCAAACAGCAGTGATCATCACGCTTAATTTCGTAAAATACAAGGCTTTCTCCGGTGTTATCATTCTTGAATTGCGTGCTTTCACCAACTGCATTCTAAATCACAGCTTGTACTTACGGTGTACGAAAGACTGTTACCAAGTTCTCTTCTGCAATCGAACCAGATGTAGTGATTAATTAATGCTGAAAGTTACCCCCAATCATTTTCCTTCCGCAGCCTCGCTGTGCTGCTGAAAACTACGAATCAATGAATTAGAAATAACTTGCGCTAGTTGTGCACTGCAATTTTCTCGCTCGCTTACGAGCTTCGCAGTTTTCAGTATTATAATTAACGTACATCAAGTAACGAGTAGCGATGCGCTATTCTACATAATATTCCCCTTGGGCTAAACGGCTATATCGCGGAAACGTAGTATAGAAGATAATAATGAGAAATAATTATTTTAGACTTAAATAAAACGATAACATATTATTTTTATTAAGCTTCGAATAAAAATTAATTGAATTAGACTATTAGATTTTTGTAAGTATATTTTATATCATAAATTAATTTATACTTTGCAAAAATTAATCACATTTTCATTTACTTTGCTTATGCAAAAGTTAAAAATTCATATTGATTTATTTTATTTGTTTTATTTATTTTATTATAAATTTAACTCGTATACATCTAGGACTAAAATTGCAGCTTTCATTCACTGTCTATTAATACTTTTAAACTTGCGCAGAACTTGAAGGATGTCATAAGAAACTAGAAAATTTAAGCTAATATTAAATATTCACTCATGCATATAAAATAATTTTCTCTCATACCTGAGAAAAGAATGCTAATGATAAAGTTGGAAGCATGCGATTAGCTTTTATGGTTATTGGACTTTGCGATTGAGATATAACATGCATTATGCAAGTTTTTGATTTATTCTCCATGCTGGCCCAGTTAGAATGAAATACACTCAATCCTACAAGATATTCCTGAAAAGTTTATCAAAGTTTAACGGATTTTTTCCATTTGATCGTTTGGGATTAGTTTAAAGACTCATTAAAAATGGTACCACTTGTAAAAGCGTGTCAGCTGCCCAAGAACATATGAAAAGTCCCACGCTTGCAGTGACTGCTACCACCGCGTATTGAGCCTTAATGGCCATCGACTGCTCCTACGTATTAAAGCAAATAAGAAAAATGTTTGAGGCACAAATAATGTTACAACTTACAGCTACTAACTGTATTGCGCTAAACAATACACCACCCACTGAAGTTAATATAGTCGAAAAGACGAAAAGGTTTATTGTATTCCTCACTTCTCTAGTATACCTTGACAAAATAGTTTCTAAGTAATAAAAGATTTTAAAATATTTTATGCATTTTCTTAGTACGTACCTTAATAAATTTTGATATTTTTCTATGTTACTTCTCAGCTGATGAAAATCGCTGGAGTTGGGAATAGCCAATGCCATAATTTGAAATCTAGCGCAGACGAACCACAATAAGACTGCTACCAAAGTGTCAAGTAAGACAGCCGCTGATGTCTGAAGCCCAACAAGAGATTGGTGCGAGTAAATGAGAATTCGGATGTAAATGCTGCTCACGGGAAATGGATATACCGCATCAGTTGGAAAATCTTGCGGTATCAAAAATGGTCCGATAATGAAGGAAACCGAGGTGAAGTAGACCCAAATTACTATAGCAAGGTGAACGGTTGCACATCGAGATACGTAATTCTCGAGAATCCGCCTTTGGAAATCGTCGGCATTTTTCACGTAATCTTCCATGTCTTCAAGTATGTTCTGTATTATTCAATATTATAGTAATAAAAATGCACAAAAATATATTAATAACATACTCTTTTAAGTTTTACGCAACAGTACATTGAGAACGGAGTGCGTAAAGCACACTATTTTTTTAGATCGAGTGCGTTATTTGCAGTGCAAGTCGAAGAGCAAGAGCATGTACTAAAAACATTTTTTGCTCAATCAGTACTTTTGTCTGATCGGAAAAGAGTAGCTCTAGATAATATTTATAAAAATTATATTTGCAAACCTGTAATCTGAGCCTTCGAATTTTGCAAAACAACGTCTTGGCCGCGCACTGGCTTACAGCACACGAAAGACATATTGACTTGGTCATAACTTCGGAATTACTTCTGTACACGTAGACCGAAGCCATGATTGGAAACAGCAGCCCCAGTGAGGAGAAAAACATGAACCACCAGGATAAATCAAAAATTATTTTTTCCGCTCTGCTGTCATTTTGTCTTGGTGGCCAACAACGCAGCAGAAAGACACTGTACTTTGTAAATCTAAGCGCAGTTTCGACTCTTATTGAATTTTTCATCGTTAACAAAAAATCCCTCAAACAATGAATTATTTTAAACGTTTCGTTTTTCGGTGAAAACAATTTATTAATTCGAATTTAAATATACCTTGGGCAGTGTTATAATCGAGACTGCGAAACGTCATTAAAAATGCTTATAGAGAGGACTACCGTTCCGACTTCCTCTACCGGTTTTCTATTCGTACATAAATTATTACTACTCGAATGGTAAAAGATGATTGCAGATGTGGGATGCCTTGTATTATAAGTGAATTCTCGTAACTTAATATTCAATGTAAATTAGAGCGATTAACTTCTACGATCGTACCGACCCTAAGGAAACTCCAGTTGTGTGCGAATGTGTGCGAATATCGCTTTATAACTTATGTCCGTCACTGCATCTTGATTTATCGCTTATTACGAGTAAAAATTATAAATTATTATTAACGTGTAATTCAATTTTTATTTTACTTTGGAAAAAATTAGATTTTTAATCTAACAAATTAGCAGATCAAATGAGAGAATCAATCGGCCAATTGCAGTAAAAATCTTGCAAAATGGGCTCTGTAAGAATAAAGCATGTTATTGTACAAGCAGTTCGCCAATCTAACCACCGTTAGATTCAATTCTAACTTCTCTAAACTTCACGACACAACTCAACTGTTTTTTATTCATTATAAATTGATCTAATCTTTATTGATTTTGTTTCATAAAAAAAACCAACGTATCTTTCTAATTTCTGAATATTTTATTTTTCTAGGTATATTCTAAAAAGTATCTTCTATAGAAAATAAAAAGAATGCAGGTTCTGTTTTGCCAGTTCAATAAAAGACCGCATTATAAGTATAAGGATGATAAGATTAAACTCGATCTACATTCCCTAACAAACTGCCACTAAAGTTAAAAATCTTCCTAATTAGAAACAATATGGGAATCGATTTTTCGTTGTATACGTAGGAATCGACTGATGGCCAAAGCTGATTGTTAAATATATCAACATACCTGGAAATTGGCAATTGTAGCAATAGAAAGTCACAAATGCCGTCGTAAAATGATTGGATCAGGTAATCCATTGCTCAACATTAGCTGTAACGGGTCGCATGTACAATTGCCTTGCAACGTTATTATATAATATAAATCAAAACTTCAAATAGAGCAGTGCCAAATAATGATCTTTTAGATGAGTCAATATTAATTGTTATCGACGCACTTATAGATTACTGAGAATGAACAAAAGAAAAGAAAATAATATTTGTATCGATAATAAAACACGTTGGTAAATCCTTTCTATTGTTTGATTTGCATAATTTTAAAAGACTCGATGCTTCCCCGAATCATTTCCGAGAACAAGCTCCCACGTGATTATCTGGTATCGCAGAAGCGAGCCCCAGCAGTGAGGCAATTCATCGTAAAAACCTGGCCAAGGACAAATCTCGCAGGATCATCGAGGCACTGGCGTCCGGGCGGCACCGCACCGCGCAAGCGCGCCGCTCAGCGCCGCTCAGCGCCTCTCACCGCCATGTTGCGAGGAAAGATGAAAATCCAGCGGCGTCCTCGCCTCGCGAACCTCGGCAAAACTCGGCAAAACTCAGCGGCGCCGGCGGCTGCGGCGGCTGCGGCACCCGGAAGAATGACAAAGGGCTGGCCTCCAGCTCGAGCTCCTCGTCGCGCCGCACAGCCGCGAGCCGCGAGGTGCGTCCAGCCCGGCGCAAGCTCCCGCAAGCTCGCGGCGCTCGGGGGGAGGACCCGCTCGCCCTCTCTCTCTCTCTCTCTCTCGCGCGCGCGCGCTCGCGATTTTTCCCCGGGCAGATAGTCGGATTTTATTCTGCGCATGGAAAGCAATTTTGCCCAATCATAAATAGGGCTATTGTGGGGGGACACGGCGTACGTGTGGCGGGCGCGCGTGTGAGTGGCTGGATATGCTCGGGGACGAGAGCCCGCCGAGAGCATCTCATACGTGCACTCTCCGTCGCGTAATGGTAACCAGATAGAGGAGGCGAGGAGCCGCACAGCCAGCGCAGAGGCTCGGGCCGCCGCCGAAGGCAGTCGACACGTAAATATCACAATCGCCACGCTCGCCCGGGGCAGTCGTCGCGCTCGTCGAGCCCGAGGAATCGATAGACCGTCCGGAGTGCCGAGCCGCAGCGAGCGGGAGTGCCGCGGAGACGCGCGTGCAGCCCCCGTCCCGTCGTGATTTATGACGTCAGGGAGGCTCGATCACCCGTCACTCGCCAGGCGCCGTCGGACCCGCGGCTAGCTGTGTGCGCGCGTCTCTGTGCCTCTGTGTAGATCCCCCCGTAGACCTAGCGATTTCGGGGGCTAGCCTGGCTAAATCAGGCTGCCAAAGCGACACCTTCGCGAGTGCCCGTGTGCTGCGTGTCGTGTGTTGCCAATGACGCGTGTGTGCGCGCTAAACAAGATAGACCACGGCACAGGACGCTGCCACTGTGCTCTTAGACAATGTGTTTTATGCAGCACATAGCGCCACCAGCTGCGATGGCCGATATTCAATTAGCACATTTTTCACTCTCACTGTGCACCCGCTTACGTTTTTCGCCATATTTTTTTTTCATTTACGTTACTCTTACATCTACCTACTTACCTGTACATTATGTATGATATTTTTGCAATTTTGTAAAACCAAGATAGCTCTTTTATTTTAATGCCATTTGCATGTCGGAGTTATTTTTATTTCATTTTTTATAAGGAACAAGAGCGGAGTGAGTATGGAAGAAAGAAAAGTAAATTTGAGGCGATATAATAGGCCAGCAGGTAGTCTAAACTTGGTCTGCAACCACCTACACGCGAGGAGATAACAAGTACTTCACGTTTACGGAGTTGCAGATCAAGTTTAGCTCAGCCGCTAGTCCATTGTACCCCGCCAATTCATTGTTGTTTCTATTAGACGCTCTCCTTTATAATACCTGCCTATTTTTTATGGAATATATTCATTATCTAATATTCCCATTTATTAATAGATGGGAGTGGGGCATAGTGGGCCGCTGCCACCCCGTTAAATGCGTTTGATTTGCTTTCATTCTAAAATAATGCATTTTAAAAAAAAACATCATTATTACGTTGACGTATTACTATGTACAATAATGATAAATAGTAATATATAAATGTAATAATGCTATTCTAGGTGGCCCGCTACGTCCCGAAAGTTCGCATTACCCTGTGGTCTTTTTGCTCCGTTTTCCCCTATACAATCCACGTGGATTAAACAACGTATATTTTCAATAGACGTCAATAGAGCGGCATCGAATTCCAAAATTGAAGATGAAGAAAGTTCGCACCGGGGTTGGATCGTTGGATAATTCACAGAGCTTCGAAAATTTAGACAAGCCAACAAAGAAAAAATCTTGTTAAAATACACATTTAAAGCGGACTGGGTATTGATTTGTTTTAATAAAACTTTGCCCGACTGCAAATGGAAATCTAATTTTATAAAACTCAAGTTTATTGACTTTTCCCATTTTATACGCTGGTCGATACTCCATCTATTTTTCGAATCATATCGTTTGCGCTTCGCTGAGACTTGATACCTACAAATATCAGAAAATTGGAGACATCGCAACTTTGATTGTTTTTAAAACAGCTTGACTTTTTTAATTTTTGTGCTTTTTCTCTTATTTTCTTATTAAAAATTAAATTAGATCGTGATACCGACACAAATAACAAGTGTTTGGTGTTTTTTTTCTCTGTCTGCTACAAAGAATATCCAATGTTCAATCTTAACGATATTCCTCGTAATATTAATGAAATTTGATACTAATTATTGCAAGAATTGCAGTGATTGTATTTTAATATTTTTTAAGTAATCTAAAACAGGTGAACGATCAGTTCTAATTAATTGAACAGTATTAGTTTGATAATTGAAATATTTAAGCTCTCCAATCCGAAAGTGGCTTACGTATAGTAGCACTTGGCGGTGAATCTAAATTCGTCTAGGTGATGCTACTGTGCTCTGCGTTTAGGTTTAATTGCTTTCTAATTTGAATGAGTTTGCTGGTCGAAAAGTTAAAAAGCATGTTAATGCGAAAGGAAGGACGCGCTGATTATTGATTGCTGCTATTAATTAGTTCGTAGGTATTAGTGATATTTGAGTGAAAAATGGATTACATAGCAGGGCCCGTGTGCTTCTCAGATGGAATATGGGATCAGGACCCGGGAACGGAGCGGGGGCGCCGGAGGACCCAGCGGTTGGCTGGAGTCGGCGCTGGCGAGTGCCGCGTTTGTCGGGCACGTCGGGCACCACAACCCTCTGGGCTTCCATCACCAGCAGCAACTGCCGAGCGGCGCGGCTCTCCTCCTGAACTCGCTGCAGTCGTTGCAGTCGCTGCAGTCGAGCGCCGCGGCGATGGAGCTCGTCTGGAAGTCCGGGAAGCGCGAGCCGCCCGATGACGAGGGCCGGTCGCCCGATGACGAGAGGCCGGCCGACGTGCTCCACGGGACAGACGCTGGGGGGGAAGACCGCGGCAGTCGCGACGACGAGGACGAAGACGACGCCGAAGACAAGAACGTCGACGAGGAGAACGAGGTCAGCGCCGAGAGCTGGGTAAGATTATTACATTTATTATTTTTACAATTTTTACAAGCAAACTTGATCAGCCGTCAAAATCAAGGCGTATTTTGAAGAGTTTTGAAGAACTAGGAAAAATAAGCATCGATTTAAATTGTTTAGAAAGACATGCCAATGCCGGTGTTGAGCAGTTGGATGCTGGGCGCTTACACGTCAATGTTGGGTAGGCTATCAGCGGCTACCGCGGCCCTCGAAGCTGCCGAAAGTTCCAACATCAGCTCCGACAGCGACTCGCAGAGCGAACTATCTTCTTCCAGCGATATGCTGTAAGTTGCATCTTAATTGCAACTCTGTAACTCGGAGATTAGCAATCGGCGAGTGATTTTCTTCCAGATCGAGGGAAAGCAGTCCAGCGAGCAGCGTTCGGCGAGCGTATTCGCGGGTCAGGTCGACGACTGCAACGCCGCGAACGAGGAAGAAGAAGCGGCCGAGTAACGTCAAGTCAAAGAAGAACGGAGCAGTCGGCGAAAGCGGTAAGGAGGTCGCATCGACGGAAGCGGCAGCGAGTGACGCCTCCTCGTCCTCGCAGGGAAAGAAACGATCGCTCGCCCTGCAGCGCGTCAGGTATAGGTACTCGAACTTGATTATCTTGATTGAAAGCCCTTTACCATTTAGCAATTTAAAATAAGCACGAAAGAGCTAAGACTCAAAGGATCATTTTTGACTCTGTCTTGGCTATACCGATCGGCAATTAATATAAAATAATAAAAGTTTGATTTGCATGTGATTTTTGCACTGCTCACAGGTACGAGAGAGAAGAGTATCGATGTTCGCTGTGCTCTTATGCGTGCACTATCGAGAAGGCCTTCCAGAGGCATCTGCGAGCACACGCTCGAGGAACGGCCACAGAGAGCCGAGTGAGCTGCGCGGTCTGCGGTGCCGACCGTTCTTCCGAGGTCGACCTCAACAAGCACATGCGCCGTCACCGTGACAACCGCTACTTCTGCTGTGACATCTGCATCTTTCGCACCGTCCAACTAAAGAAGGTCCCTACAGCTATAATAAAATTCCTTCAATCATTTTACTAAGGTCCCTAGAAAAAAGCGTAGAAAAATCATGTCTTTTTTACCAAGTCGCTAATAGTAAGCGAGAAATCTCGTGAGAATGACCGATCACGTAAGAAATCTGTTCACTTCTCGATTTCTCCATTTGAACAATCCCACGAAAGCACTACTGTACATACAGCTAATGCAAGAATCTCGATTTCCAACAGTTAATTCAACATCGACGAATGCACACCGGCGAGAAGCCCCATCTGTGTCCTCACTGCGCTTATCGAAGCGCGCGCCGTGACAACCTCCGCAGCCACGTGCGCCGCGTCCACAAGAAAGAAAATCTGTACTGCGATACATTTAGTCCTCGGGGCATGTTCATAGCTCCGAAGCTCCACGACCTTGATCGACTCCAGCCGAGCCCCCGGGAAGAGGACCGTAACGAGGTGCCCGACTCGCTGCCCGCCCAGCAATCATAAGACTTGGCCTAGAAAGAAATCTTCTTCAAAGCAGTTTAACGCAGGAGGGAACATTTTCGAATTCAAGTATAGAAAGAAATTTTCTCTCCCAAGCGAAGAGACGTCCGAGTGTAGGGAGAAATTCCATTAGCTCACGCTGCTAATAGAGGGCGAAAAGCGATTATGGGCCATTTTCAATTCAATAAACTTATTGAGGGACAAGTAAATTAAATTTTTTAAGCTGAATTTAACAATGTATACGAATATGTATCTTTTTTTGAAAATTCAACTACCCTAAACGTTCTCAAAGCTTCAATATCGTTGATTTCGATACTTTTAAAAGAAATCTTCAATTTTGAAACTAAACCGATAGTCGAAATTCAATGTGAATAGTAAAATTTTCATCTTAAAATAAGTCAATGTTTAGGTAAATAAAAGTACATTTTTGCTAATTGATATTATATATGACGATAAGAAGAAAAAGTTAATAAAAAAAGTTTACGTCGATACACCATTAAAACAATGAATAGATATATGTACATATATAATACATAGTATGCATATATTTTAACTATTCTACACTCGGTTGAAATGTGCCAAAGAGAAATTTAATAGGCATTTTAATTAAAAAATACGAAATTACCGTTCCGAAGGATAATTCACTCTTTATTCGTTACAATGTACTCCGGACATTGGTGCTTGATAAAAAAAAAAGAAGCGTAGGGTAGAGCGATTTTTTAGTACTACAAACTGAAAAATAAAAGCTGTTGTTGATTTGATTAATGAATAAGCCGCGGCTGATGAGTAAAAGACTGTTGCGATTAACTGCATGAGCAGACGCAAATTCGTTAAAAAGGCGCAGAAAATTTTTAAAATAGTTATTCATATTTTAAAATTGGATTGTTGAATGCGATCGGTCAGTTCGATTAAGTTTTTAACAATAGTGACGGTGGTTTCTTTTTTAAACAACGCCACAGTTTACTTGTCTTAAACATGGATATTCATAATATAATGCAGATTCATTAAGCAACTTCAAAGGTGGTTCTATTACTTAATTAGGAGAGGCACGTGCTTTTGAAATTCTGAGCTCCATGTTCTTATGTATGACCAAAGTTAAATATTATAAAATTAATACGAGTATTGAAAAATTTAGTAACGTCTGTTTTTGTGGCAGCTAAATTGCTATAAAGTAATTAAAAAGGAAATTCCGAGTTTTAGAGGAAAATAACTTTCTGGACCTAGTGTTAGAGCCTAATATGTAACATAAGAAAAAGGTGCTCAAAATCTCATATTCTTCTATAGTAAGTAAAACGGACTTCCTAAATAGCTTATTACGCACCTAGGGCGTATAAAGTGGATAATTCCAAGATGAGGTGAAAAAGAGCCCACCAGCCCTACTTGCATACGATATTTTTTTCTGCCATATGACATCATTGATATTCGCAGCTATTGCTTCATTTTTCCGATTTTACAAAGTTTTAGCAGCGGTCAATAAAATCCTTCACTTCTCCAGCTACTTTCAAGAGATACGACAATTTCAAGTAAACAATAAAGGTTTTTATTGACCGCTTGTAAAAATTATTTTCTTAATGTAAATTTTAGTCTGTTAAGTAATTTAAACTTTTGTATTTAAAAATTTTTCAATTGCATTCGGTATAATTGCAATGATGTGATATAAATTAAACTATTTTAATGCGTAATATACCGATTAAGAAAGAATATCATATTAACAAGTGAAAAAAATGTTGAAAACGCATAGCATAACTGAAAAATTCGTTCGTTTTCTAGGATTGCACATATATGAATTCAACTATGAACATACGCGTCCGTCCGAAATTGCGTTTTCCGTTTAATTTTCGCTTAGAATAGTTACGCAATTGCACTTTGTCACACGAATAAACGTAAAGTATAAATATTAATTACGCAAATTGGTTAGTACTCAACCTTCCTAAATTGACATAGCAAAAGTTACATTATGATAAATTGATCGTGATGATTGAGTGATATTCGTGTAGTTGTATAAGAAAGACTACATATATTTTTCAATGAATATTTATTTAAATCATAAGTGCAAATTAGTTGTATTCGCGATACAGAGAGATTTAGTGATGTTTTTGAAATTCTACAACATGTGGTCTAATTAAAAAATTATTAAAATATATATATTTTTAAATATTTTTAATACATTTTGCTTAACTTGTCTGAAATTTAAATTAATTAAGTCACACTATAAATATACAATGAATATATGTAATAAAGAAAGCAATTTGTTTAATTAGTTTAAGTTACAATAAAGAAATTTTCCAACAAAGTTCAGCAATTTAAAAGTGATTTCAAGAATTGAAGGCCTAATTATATTTAATTAATTAAGAATATGATCTGTGATTGGATACACGTTTTTTTAACTGAATGTGCTAGATAAGTTAAAACAAGACTGATGTGTACTTAAATGCAAAATTAACGAAAAAAAGGGTTAATCATATTATTATGAAATCTGTCATAAAATATTAAATCCTATAATAAAAAGTCGACGGTTAATGCAAGACATCTCCGAACGTTCCTTTCTTGCTAGTACAAAATAATCGGTTAAAAAGTTATAAAAATTTATTTAATATCAATATTTTGTTCAATGTCTTTAATATTAAAAGTTCATTAATTAATTTGCATTGCGATCAATAGATTAAAAAAAAGCTTACAATCTTGATTACTCAATGAGAAGAAGAATTTTTTAATCCTACTTGTAGAAAACATTTATAAAGACTTGTACGCTTCGTTACGTAACGTCAGCATATTTTCGGAAAAGTGTAATAACCACACGAAGAAGAGCCAATAATTTATGCGTAGTTAAAAGTACCGTAGGGGTAATTTTTTCTCAATTAAGTGTCATGTAGTAGAATCATAAGATCAATGTCGTCCTAAAATACTTGTGAAAATGTTCGCGGGCGCCACTCCAATCGCGCATTCGCGCATTCGCGCCCAGCCTCCCGGGCTGTTGTGTATTTATAGACGAGAATTTAAATTTTCAAATTTTCCTATAATATATGCAAGATAAACCAGTACTACTCCGTGCCAATATTTTTCTGTCTATTAACGATATTAAATGCACATACGAGTGTGTGTACTTAAAAATATTAAGCAGATCCGCATAGGTGTTAAAATTATATTGATATATCTAATAATAAAACTAACATTTTTTCATGCCTGGCTTCACACATACACACAACATACATGTTGAATTATTTCGATTTCGACATTTTTTAAAGCGCCCGTGAAAAACGCTCTTCTATTATTCAATTGAAAATTCAATTAGAATTTCTCTTCAGATCCACTGCTATGCAAATTAAACCTTCAAAATTTTATGATACATTTGTAAGAAATGGAAGATCGTTTTTTAAATATAAGCTAAAAGTAGAAAAAATAATTAAAATATGTCCCAATCTTTTCCCGTAAATATGCACGAAATCACATTATGTACCGATAACAATTACAAATTATTCATTATTCATTATGGGAATACTACATATATATATATTTAATAGAAACATGTGATCTTATAATCCATTTCTCCAAGTTTTCTTCGTAAAATAATTTCGCAAAGTCCATAAAGGAGTAAACGCGAAGTACATAATAGCAATTTGCAGTTATTATATACAAAATGTTATTGTTATGCAATAAATTATCGTTGCAATGTGTCCAAGAGTTTTCAAGTCGTACGATTTTAATATTTGCGAATTTTTTTATGATGCTCTACAGATGTACTTAATTAAATCTTTCGTTAAAGATTTAGGCAATATTTTGAAGGAGTTCTTAAAAAGTAAAAAAAATCAAGTGTCAATTTTAAAGGTATACTTATACGTGCAATTAATTCGTAGTTATTACAATAATAAATTTTATAAAGATATTGATAAAATTCAAATACAGAATAAGGATTGATAATTGCTTCTTTAATGTTGCAAATCATGGAGAGTTTTCATTTAAACATCTTTGTGCATATTAAATCTTTTTCCCGCATTTCTATGTGCGTTATAACGTAGATTCACAACGAAAAAAAAAATAATAAGAAACGTTGAGAAACTTGCCTTTGAAAATTTATCGAGTAATTAACCTCGGTAATTAAATATTACGATGAAAAAATGTTATTATATGTCTACACTTTTCATTTAAAAATGTATCTGATATCCTTAGAGTAGCTTTAATTAAAATAAAACGTCATTAACTTAAGTAATATGTTTTACTGTAATTAAAAAATGAAATATTGTTTAAGTAATAATTTCTTTTGACAATCGACGAAAGTTTGACAACTAATCATGTAAATAAAGTTGACGTCAAAATGTATGCATTAAATGTAAGTGCACACATACAATGGGTTAAATTTTCATTTGACAACGAAAAAATAACTCTTAAGAATTAGTAGAAAAAATAAAATCGAGGCACACGGATACCGTTTTTCTAAGGATGTTCGTGCAAACACGTTACGTCTTATACAATCTAAATGTGATAATACTTACTTATATATTATATATACGTGTATATTGAAGCGACGAGATAATTTTATCCAATTGCGTACTTAAGTCTATCAAGAGATCAGGATGTAGAAAGATCGAATGAACCGAACGGAGGGCGATGTTAGAAAATTTGTGCAATTGCATCCTATTGAAACTAAACTACTGCGTCTTCTGAGCGACACTAAAGTCACTTAGCTCCACCGACTGTTTCGATTTTATGAAAAATATTAAATCATTTAATTAAACTAACAAAATGCGACGAAACCTGATGTGTATTTTAAAAGTTCAATGTATGCAATTTATGAATAAATGATAAATCAATCATTCAATCTACCGTGTATCACTTTCGCTGACTATACGTACCGACATTAATTAATATGCTGATCAGAATTGTCAAGATATTCGTCTTCAAAAATATAAATTTTTAGTTATACTTGTGTTAATCTGACGGTGATCTATTCTATTTTTAAAAATTCCCGCCTCACGTATACATACGTGAATATAACTGTACATACGCCGTGCACTACATAAAGAAATCTTTTGTAAAATTACTATATTAAACGCAGTAAATTTACAAGGGCGAAATTGTAAATTTACTGCGTTTAATGTAGATCTTATTTTTACGTACTTTAAACCTATAGTAATTTTACAAACATTTTTTAAAGTTGGTGTAGCCGTGTGGGTGGACTTCAAAAATGGCGCTTATAGGAAAGCGGGAAGACTTAATACACGTGCCTTGGTCATCTGTGTAAGTAAATAAACAATACAGTGGGAATAAAAATTTATTGAATATGCAAAAAAAATAAAATTTCATAATATTGGAGATAAAAGTGCTTTCCTTTTTTTATTTTACGTATTAGTCTTAACAGCGATTAAGGAAATTTATAACCTAATAAAATTTGCAATATTAACTTGCGTGTTTATGTTTACGTAAGGACTGTTTTTTTTTATAATTACTTATTTACTTATTACTTACTTTTAGAGAAGAATGGCTAGAGGTTTACAAGCAAATTTATTCAGGGGATTTAAACGAGCAAAACAAGGCCTACGAGACTCTTCTTGTATGGAAAACAAGGTAAGGTGGAATAGTCAAATATCTACTTTTTATAAGTGAACACTTTTCACTTACTGTTTAATTATAATAAAATTATATTCTTTCAGAATACCAAAGTTACCAGTAGGTGTAGAATGCACTTTAGGTTTAATACAAGTTTGTCTTCGAGATAGAGAATGGACACCAAAAATTCATAATGGCGAGTTGCCTGTTACATATGAGAATGACTTGCGCATGATGCATTCAACTGTGATAATGAAATTTTTAAACCATATATCAAATATTGCCCATCATAAACAAACATCTTTGTTTGTCATTGCTAAACAATTAAGTATTCCTGACTGGATTGTTGATCTAAGACATGATATTGCTCATGGACACGAATTACCATCAATCGATGTTATGCGAATAGTTGCCAATATTTTACTCACCTGGCTTCATGTAAGTTTTCTAAAATTCTTTTAATTCAATTTATAAATATTGTGTAAGAGTCAATTTTATAGGAGGAATATTGGGCAGCTGAAGGAAAGAATTTACAAGAGTCACAGGAACTAATGGAATTACAGTGTCTTAATTATGACGATGAGGAAACTATGTATGATTTAGTAGAGTTATGGACAGCTATTGGTTTGTACATAAAAACTAAACATACAATTGTGTCAGATCTTCCAGACACTGAAATAAGGTAAAAAATTTACATTAGCAGTTATTGAAGTACTATTAATTTAGCTAAATACTTAAGTTATATAATTTTTCAGAGATACTTTAAACAATTTGTTTAGTCAACTCAAGGTGGCATTAACTATTACTGACAAAACAGAACTTTCTTCTATATCTACTGTTCTTTTAACAGAAATATCAAAAAATTTAAATAAGGGTGATTCACCTTTAAGGAGGGAAAAGTTAATTATTGATGCTATTTTAAATAATGAAGCATTTTTAACAAATTCAGAAATTTTAGCAATATTTATAGAAGACAAATCCGCAGAAAAATACAAAAATTGTTTACCACAGTCTCTGATAGATTTTTGGAAAGATTTTATTTTGTTAATGCAAGAGAAGAAACTGTTATTATCACTGTTCCTACAGCTTATCGAATTAATAAATAAGGAAAAAAATGCAAATAAACAATTGCTAGCATCTTTATGGGTAAAAGCTATTGCACAAGCGTTTAGTAAACAAAAAATTACTCGACATATATACCATAATTTAGAGCAGAAACTTGATCATGAGAAACAAAAGTTATCTTCCAAAGCTTTTTTAAAGTCTGTTCAAGATGAGGTTGAGAAATTGTATCCTGAACTAAGTAATGTACTCACTCTTAATTTTAATGGAGATTTTCCAAATTGTTTGACAGATGAGACTTTTGCAAAAAGACTGATTTTAAATTTTAATGAGTATTCAGAACATTTTATTCCAGAAATATTGAAGCTTTCTGCATTTCTCGACTCAGATTCTATTGCAAAAGAAAAATTACTTCAACTCATGAAAGTACATTCACTTTCTGAAAAAGATGAAAAGATGGAAACTGAAATTATTGAAGAAGCAATTAAAGTTTACACCATAGAAGATATTAAGGAATTAGAGAAAAATAAAAGAAAAACGCCTCAGAAGAATTTGGATCATAAAAAAGATTTTGCTGACTGTAAAATTCGTAACACAAGTTGGACAATTGCATCAGGTAAAATTAAAATATTAAAATATTTCCGCACCATAAAGTACAGTGCATTTATTTTATCGGTAAAAGGGATTTATATTTATAAATTTTAATCTTTCCAATTTTCTACAGATGAGGTTGACTGGAGTAAGTGTCCAATTGGAATTTTACCTTGGCAATTGATTGAAGGGCAATCAAAGAATTTTTTTACAATTTCGACATCAGAGATACGTTATGCTATCGTGAAAAACGTTGAACTACCAAAAATTGTTGACTCTAACAAATTAAAACAACACAGTAAAATCCAATGGGAAAGTCTGTTAAAGAAACAGAAGAGAGGGAAACGAAAGCCAAAGTTGAACGAGAGTTCGTCGAAGAAAGAACAAAATATAACTGAATCCATAAAAGAAATAGATCAAAGTACAAATGGACAGATTGCAGAATCCTAGGCAATGAGGTGAGATTGTGTAAATATACATATATATAATTAAATACAAAAATCACTAATGTATATTCATTAATGTAAAAATTACAATAAAAGAATTTGATAAAGGAATTAATATAATTTTATTAAGTATTCGTGTTTAAATATTTATAATTTTTGTTTAAATAAATATAAAAATATTTTTAATAAATTAGCAAGTAAAATTTTAAAATTAATAAAACTAAAACTTTGTTTTATATAAATTTTATTCAGTTATAATCATCACATTGTAACCAAACTCCCTTTAATTACTAATACATAATGTATACTATAATGACTGTTTGCATAGTGCAGTAGTAAAAAAATATTTCATAAACAGTGAATAAAACAAATAACAAAATTATTCTATTGATGTGCAAAAATTCTTCTAGGAATGTTTAAACTAAATCCTTAAACTTATAAACACATAGAAAAATTTTTCAATCACCTCACTTCCTAGGCACCATTGGTTCACTAGTTTAACTTACAAATTGAATATAATATTATCTATATGTATTTTGATGTATGCCTAACAAAGTTATCCGATCACCACTATGTATATCTTACATAGATATCTTGTTCTAATAGAAAAATACTGTGTTTTTGATCTACTGTTTAGATTTAACAATATCGAAGTCGAAAGTCTTTCAAAATATGAAAGGTAATATTCTCAAAAACTGAAAAATAAAATGAATGTAAAAAAATAAAACAATTCGTTAATTCTTTATGAATCGTGTACTTCTTTGGTGTTAAGTTAATTTTTGTTTTCATTTTAAAATCTGTAAACATGTTTATCATGAGTTCTGGATTGCTTAAGAATTGATTGTAGATGTTTACTTGATTCCAATCCAAATTCATCAATTGGTATTCGAGACATAACAGCAATTCTACAAGAATATGTTAATTTAAAATTTATGTTTAAGAATTTACATAAAAAAAAGATGCTCACCTTCCTCCAGAGAGATTATATAAAAACTTCCAGTATGAAAGTCGTAAATTCTGTGGCTCTACTATAGCAGCATGAAACAAGACTGCTGTACTAAAGCAATATAAAAATATCACAAACCACTTTACTTCAGGTACTTTTTTATTTTCAACACCATCATTCCACAATAACTATGAAAATTATATTTTATTTTAATAATGTAACTTTTTTTTTTAATTTTAAAATTTCATAATTTTAAAAATCACCTGCAAAGCTTTCCAAAATACATAGAGAGCTATTGTATTGTCTGGATATAATGTAAATGATGTACTAGCTATTAGACCAGCAATTACAGCATATTGCGATGAGTCTTTATTACATGCTCTCCTTAATAGACATGATACTAACTATAAAAAAGATATTTCAGATAAATCACCTTTGTTGTTCAAGTTGACAAGTTGTTACATAATCTTTTGGAAACTTACTTTGTACAAGCTAGCAAATCCTCCAAGAAAGTAAGCTAAATTTAAAGATCCTTTTCTAAAAAGAATTTGTCTAAAATGCTTCGGTCTTTGCAATAAACTTTTCATTTGAAAGACTAATTTTAATCCTACTTGTACACAAAAACCAAGGCTAAACATTTTCAATCCACTCTAAAATTAAAAATACATTATTTTGTATTACATGAACAATTTCAGAAATGTAAAAAAAAGTAAAAATACTTTACCGATAATACATAGTGAACACAGCTATTTGGGTGAGGGCAGGAGGGATGCTTATCCCCTACTAACTTTATTTTATCTACCATAAGTTTATATATTTTTAAAGATTTCCACACAAAATCTAGTATAGTATTCGATGACTTTTTTCTTACATGGAGGTCTTTTCTGTTTTTTCTTGTACAAGAACTAGTTGGTTCAGTAGGTTCCAAATTCTTTCGTTGTACATATCCATGTTCTTCGTAAGAACCCAGTACAATTCTACAAAAGAATAATTTATATAAAATTTTATAATCAGTTATACAGGCAATTTTTCTCTTTATATAATAGGACACATAAATTGATAATAAATTAAAAACCGCTGTCAATAGATGAACAGTTAGCTTCCTCAACATTACTATTGCTACTTTTTTTATTAATTTATAATAACATTTGTCAAACAATTAAAAAATTCATTTAATAGATTTTGTATCAACCATCATTTGGTTAAATTTTCATTGATTTATTCAACTTTTATTAGTAATGACGCAGTCTTGCACAGCAAAAATTGCTTTTTATTAATATTTATATTTTATTTTTTTATCAAGCCACCTTTACCTGATTATTTTAAAAATAGAATCACTATTTTTTTTTTGTCTAAAAAAATATAACAATGTTGCCATGCCAGCAGCAAATATATAAACTTCTCCCCTAGGTACAACAGAAACATATCTTCTTGATACTGCCATTCGAAACAAAGTTTCTGTAGCCTAAAATATAAATTCCATGGTATGAGGTAAAAAATTGAAATGAAAACTTACAGAAATGTATGCACATTGAACTGCTGTTAAAATTTTACTCATTAAAAACGTTATTAAATGATAACTTATAATATAATTTATAATAACTTAAAGTAATGGAACATTCCCGATGCAAATACTTCTTTGATGTTGAAATTAAAAATTCTTACAATGTTTGACACGTAAAGACATAACATAGTTCGTCTTGAAGGCCTTTCCAAAATAATAGCTGTGAGACTGGAGAAGAACGAAGGTACAAAAGAAACGGTCCAAATATTGAAATTTCCTAGCAATCTTCTGCAAAACAATACTCTTTAGTATACACACCAATGTTGCCAACAGAAAAAGAAGGTACAAATAAAAACAAAAATTACCTGAATATGCAAATAAACATTGAATATGCAAAACCACTCCATGATAAAAATGCAGTAGACTGTATAATGCTGAAAAATGTCTTCTTAATGTCACTAGCTGTTGGAATTCTACCTTTTGTTAACAATGTTATCTAAAAACAGATAAGTAGTTAACTATGTTTTAATGTTTTTACATGAAGTAGCAATTTTTTTCCATGAAAGTAACCGAACAAACTCTAAATGCAAATACCGCAAGCAATATTATGAAGAAAGAAAGATTAAGAAATGAAAAAGAAAAACTCTTACAAAATAAAGTGTGGAGTATATCCTGAAGCTGTCCTGTAGAGCATGAAGACCCAGCCCAGCTGTGGTGCTGATGCAAGAATCAGCCCAAGGATGAGCATAATCCTTGCAGGTGGCCTCTATAACAAACTTACTCAAGCTGGCAGGCATTTTCTCCGTTCCCGTACAGTCCGTCTGTATCAAGATCCAACGATCGACTGCTCGACGCAGCAGATTAAATGGTGCATTCCGCTCGCTAAAATCGCCTGCTCGAAATCTGCTGTTGCTATAAATGAGCACGAGAGAAGATTCCGCAGCGTCACTTGCACCGCAAAAAAGCGCATACAGCTGCAGCGTGCAGCGAGAAGAAAAAACAGACGAATTGATTAAAAACGTTGCTCGTTGAGATTATCTTGAGCGAAGCATTCGCGATTCTCAGCAAGCGATGTACGTATGCTCCCCAGCGGCTGGCTGCAATCCTCGGCTAAATCCCAACCTCATGTCCTCGATACCGAATTTTCCAGCCTCAAGTCTCAAGTGTGTCGTGTGCGTCTTGTGCTGGTACCTGCGACCTGCGGCCTATAAGGCGACTAGTGAAGACTCAAGAGTCAAGACAACGAACCTGCGGCCTGCAGGCGATAATCGATCAACAACTGCGTCAGATCGGCACTTGCCAGCGTGCAATACGAGAGTGGGTAATCGTTGCAATTAGCTGGGTAGCCGGTTTGGCCTTGGTGGGGTAAACGACGATAACCGTCGAGATAAGGAGTCGTACTCGCACTACTCGCAGCCGCGGACAGTCCAAGTTTGCCGCTCGCTCAGCTCGCCGCCCGCGGCCACGCAGCTCAGCTAAGTGCGTACGTAACTATACGTACTGGAGCAGTTAGCTAAAAACCGCGGGACTATAGGGGTCCTGCCGCCTGCGTGCTCGACGGTAGCGCCATTCATTGCACGGGACTATATCTATACATGCGTAATATATAGAGATCTTTTTTACATATGGGAGATAGTCAACACTGTTAACAGCACGGTCAGGCACGGTACGCCTGCACCGAGTTTACACCCAGCGGCGAAGGGAACGCGGAGGGGGGAGCGCAGACGCAGTCCGGTTGGCACTTTGGCAGTCCGCTAATTCCCTTCGCCGCCCACGAGATGCGGTCTGATAGAAATATTGAACTGTCATTTTTTTCGAAAAGATTACTGAATGCAGGAATAGTCAGGAATAGAAAAATATATTTTTACTTATACTGTTACTTACATTACATTGCTCACTAAGAAGCTTACTACAAAAATGAACAGTTAACATTCAATATTATGTTCAAAAATACGCATCACAAACTCGCGTAATTAATCGATTAATTGTAGTCAATGAATTTGAATCGCATGCAAGGAATATTTTCTACATTTTATTGAAATCTCAAAGTTAAAAGAAAGCTAAACTTGGCCGCCGTGTATGTATGTATATAACGATTAGGAATTTCGAATTCACCCAGGATGGGCGCGCGTGCAACGTCGTTCGCACCTCGCGGATTGTCGGAAAACAGCGAGATCGTCAAGTATTTTTAAAGACTTGGCGTATACATCGTTTATTTTTCCTTGCCAAACCGTTCGAATCTGCTGATTTCTTTTTTCTTCGAAATTTTTTCCACTATTTGTATATAAAAGTGTAACGCGTTGTGCGACCTTTTTAAGCATAGGAAATTATAAGACTTTTCTAAGCTTTTTCAATATTGCTGCATTAATAAAATATTTTACTATAAGGGTCTGTTATTGATTTACAGTAATTAAACAAGTTTTTAAAAAGTATCAAAACAGAAATATATAAAATATATATAAAATATATATGATACAAAAAAAAGAATCGCATCTTCGCGTAAAAACTAAAAATATAATAGTTCAAATAAAAAGTTCAAATAAAAAATGAAGGTCGAAATATTATATATTACAATCACCTTTTAGTACTTTCGTGATGAAAAATCTTTTTGCACAGTGATCAGTAGGGTCCTAGATTGACTTAAATTTATCAAAATTGAATTTAAGATTATTTTAACATGATATGCATTGTTTTTTTATTTTTAGTCTTTATTTGATCTTTTAAAGAATCCGAATAAATTTGCAGTCTGAAGTCTGCGAAAGAAAGATTGTCATTTCGAGTCTAAATTTCCTCGAATCTTTTTCTGTGGTATAAAATATTGAAAAACCATTACGCGCCGTTACTCCAAGTAAATAGGATCTGATAGGATCAGTCTGCGTAAAAAAAGGGCGCGAAAAAAAAATCCAATTCGCTTGGATGTAGTAAGTACCTCGGAGCAGTCCGCAAGGAAGCTGGTGGCATTCAGGTGAGATACCTATAAAAAAGAAATTTTATGCAACTCTGTGCGTAAAGTAGTGCGTGAAGTACTTTTACGCACACTTGCGCATTCTTACATGTGATAAAT
>UXGC01000456.1:0-85608 GCA_900480045.1 Eurytoma adleriae
AATTGGTCAATTTATGGTCAATTGCCTTCTTTATTGACCAGTTATGGTCAATTTATGGTGAATTTTCTACCAGGGTAAGAAATTGACAAAATATAACCAATTAAAATAAATATTTATATAAGAAAGGTTAAAAAAAACGAAGGAAATATAAGTATTGCTTGATATTTATTGTTAACAAAACATTCGAATGTGAATAAATAAACAAAGAATTTGTTTTTTTTATTTACAGTAAAATTATTCCTTTCATAACAGCGAGTGGATTTTCGGCGAGCGCCTCTTGAATAAGACTAAGATAGACTTTAAACTTTGAAATTTCTTGTGCTTATCCATCACCTCGAACTGGCACCGTCTACACTCTACAAAGTAGTACACATAAAGTGATTGAATTTTTAAAGTTGAACGTCTATCCGTCTCGAATATTTATAATAAGGCAATATACGCATTCGGAGATATACTTTTTTTACTAAAAATCTTACAACAATCAATCAAATAAATAGTGAAATTATTCCTTACACTTTACCTTTTAGTTTACTTTTATTTTTGCTCTTTTACTTCATCCTACATTTACCGTTACGTTATAGTCAATTGTGCTTTTACTTAAACTCCATAATCTAATTATATATACGTTACCGTCGCTCGATAGTGAATTATGTTTACTTCTTCTTCATTGTGTCTGTTAAATTTCCACTCAATTCGTTTTTACAAAAGAGAGCGATCGTTCATCGCAACGTTTGTGCTTAATTAGACATACTTTGCTCTTTTTACATTCCTTTATCTTTTTCTTAATCATCGCTAATCTTTATTTGCTTATTAAATGCCAAAAAAAAAATCGACAATATTTTCGCACCTCCTCGTTACGGGACAGGCCATATCAAAGGGGCAGTGATGCATCGGTGGACTCATCGTATGTTATGTACAACTTACGGCGTGCAATTTCCTCGGAAAAAAGGATCGTAATCCTCGTCGATCAATGATTCATTTTACCAAATATCTGTTTTAACTCTGGCAGAAATCATTCAAAAATGAAACGATATTTTAGACATAAACTGTCCAGTTACTGTTCAATGATCGAAAAAAGCCAGTTTTTGGCTAGTTATCTGCTAAAGTAGTATCACGTAAATAAAATACATGGTTTTCAATCACTCGTGTAGGAATGTCTTATCGGCATCGATATTTTCTTTATTATTTCCAAAAAAAATTCTAAAAGAAACAAAAGAAAATGTTAAAAAACGCATTGGTATCCTCTGTTATAGTGCGTAGATTATGTAATTTCAATTTTAAATAATTACAGTCATAATTGTTGGAGAATTTGATTTGCTTTAGAAATAGTAAAGAAGTTGTCGATGCAGGCAAGGCAGCTCTCTAACCATGAGTTTTACAACCCCCTAAAGATGGTCGATTTCTACCAGGGCGTAAAATAAGCACCGCATACACCACATCGGTAATTCTTAAACGATCGACGAGTACCCGCGTTAAGCGATCTAAGAACGTGAAAATCGCTACAGATTTCATCGGTTCATCCCTGGTGTACACACCTCTGTCAGAGTGAAAAATACGAGCTGCGCGCCAGGCGCGCTTCGCTTTAACAATGATTACGCGTTATCGCGCTTAATCGGGACTTGTGCGTGCGCTGGGTCTCATTAGAACCCGAAATCGCTTTCGCATTAGCGGTGCGCAGTGCATGCGCGTAGTTTATCCCATAATGTAAAAGAGTGAAAAATCATTTTCAAAAGAAACTGAAGCACCCGAAGTTAGATTGGCTCAGTTTTCACTCGAATTAAGAGGTCACTCTTCCACATTTTGAGTTTCGAAGCACTGAAAGGAGGTATACTTTATATTGTACCTCTTTAATATTATTTTTTTAAGATCGCAGTTTCTTTTGACCCACCGTGTCTTTGGTGGTGTGAATCATCACAATTTTTTGTTCGCTTTTATATTGTAGCGTCAACTCCTGGTTGATCAATTATGATTTCGCGATGGCGCCGGAAAGTCTCGCGCTGATGCGAAGACAGTTAAGCGCCGAAACTGTCTTTGATTTTTATGTTATTTTAGTTTTTTTTTATTTTAACAATGTTGAATATCAACGATATCGAAGAAAATTACATTGATATATGTATACGCTTTTAAGTTATAAAATATTGATTCTACCGTACGTTTATGGGATCGGAAATCGCTTTTAAATGTGACTTAGATATTTTTTACAAATACTTATATGTATATTTTACAAATCTCACGTTACAATTATGAATAACGTAAGATAATTGACTTGAAGTCGTGCATATAAAAAAAATATAGGTACTATAAGCTAATTTGATTTGTATATAACAAAAAATGTTCCTTAATTATATTCAAATGTAATTAATTGTGTGTATATTCGTAAAATATCCATAGTCACATTTAATTAGTTGTGTCTTCATTAGCCAATTACAATAAATACACGCTAGGTAACGTAAATCAATACTTCTGTCACGAAAGCATAAATATTTTATCGTTAAAGTATTTTACATAAACAAAAAATTATATTATGTAAGAGATATCAAACGAGTGGATAAGTAAAATTTTTCAATGGGGATGATTATACAATGCACAGTGATCTAAACTAAAATTTTACTTACCACTATCCAATTTTAGTTCAAGTATAATTCATACAATTTTTTTGTATTTATTTTAGTTAAGACAGTAAAAAATTAATTTAACATAATTTATTATTATACTATGTTCATTTTTCTAAATTTGTTTTACTCATTTTTAACTTGATCAAATTGTTGATCAATATATTTAACTCTCTTTCATAAATTTAAAATCGCCAAAATGTGATTGAATCATTTTTCGTTATAATCAAAATTATCTAATGGATATTTTAATCCTTTCAGTGACGTGCTTTCGTCAAATTTTTGTAAAATGGTTAATAAAAAAAATGAATCATTATTATTTTAATTGCGACAATGTGAGGAAAACAATGACTAACATCACTCCAAATTATCTGCAAGTAGTTGATAGATTATTTAATAAATAGTGCTGGGGGTACAATTATCATACAAATCGCTTGGAAAACTACAAATGCTCGAAAGTTTGTGCGCATTCAAGTAAAATGTATTCATCGGCATTCAGGCACAATTTGCATCTCCATACAAACTTATCATTGTTTTTATAAAAAAGTTGTATTTAACACATTCAACGTCCTTACTTCATATTCTATGTGTGTGAGAGTTATTTATTAGTTCGTTAACAAATCGTAAAGGTATAGTAGGTCTAAACTTTGTTTACAAGCATTTTAAATTGTAAGTTTGTGAAAATAGAAATGATTCTGTGTATCTATAAATTATTTGAGTACTTCATTTACTCAGGCTTTTATTATTTTGCAAATAAATACGAAAATTTATATCATTTAATTGAAGTACGAAATTTGAATGAATTAGTCAATGTTGTTTTCTCTTGCAAACTGTATTGCATAATCTTGTTTCTTCGCGAACAATTAGTTCGTCATTCTTTATTCTAGCTAATACATGAAATGTTATTAATTTACCGATCGATTACTTACAGTACCTTAACAATTTTGAAAATATTGAAAATTTAAGCTCGTTTCTTCCTTCTAAGCTTGTAATAGTGAAAGTAATTTGCAAATAGACCTCGCATATTTTCGACTCCATATTTTCGACCATAACATTTTGTGCCTTTGGATATTAAGATGGTTAATCTGAATATTCGATTCATTACTGAAACTGAATAAAGAATAAAATAAATAAAACCATTACGAAAATAAATCCTGGAAAAAACTATTGAAACTACTGATAAACTTCTTGATTCCAATAGTAAATTGTTACTGTGCTATCAGCTACAGGTGAACAACTTAGGAATAGGTACTTCCAAATGTAATCAGTAGTTGTCATTTTTCTTTTGGAATCATACACTTCGTCAGCAGTTTTTAGTAATTTTCCGTGGATACTGGAGTAATTCTTGTCCAGTAGGTCGATGTCGGTAAGGCAGACTCCTAATCATGTATTTTACATCCCATTAACACTCAATGTGGTACTGTGCGGAAAAGAAAATTTCCCGGTCGCTAAGGATACGTAACTGATGCCTCTCTTCGTCGACTGAAAGGATTAACTCCGTCTCGCGTAAAAGAAGGAAAACAAAGAAGTATGTCTACTGCGTCCAGGCCTTAGGACAGACGCTCGACGGTGGCTACAGCCGTGCGTCTGCCCCTTTGGAAGACGCAGGCATAGCACGCACCGTTCCTGACCAGCAGGAAGGCGAGACAGTCCCCGCTGCCCCAGAGTATGACCATGATCCTGGAGTCGCCGGACACCCACAGCGCCCTGAAAGTATTCGCACGCCGTCTCCGTCTCGGGCGTCTCCTCTGCGGGCGCCTGCCTCCGCCGCTTCCGGTTACCAGGGCTGCCATGGGGGGACGTTGCTGCTGCTGCTGCTGCTGCTGCTGCTGCTGCTGCTGCTGCTGCAGTGGCTGTTGCTGTTGCTGACTGGCCGCCGCCGCCACGCTGTACTAACTGACCTCATCCTCCGTGGGTGAGTCAGCGAGCTCGTCGGTCTGCGTGGCGGCGTCCCTTCCTCACGTGATCAGCACGCCACCGGGTGTCATCTCCCAGGGCAGCGGCGGTGTTGTCGCCAGGGAGAGCGACGAACAGTGCGCTAATGAGCAACGGTCCATCGAGTAACGCTCTAGGCCTGAAATGTAAAAGAATATTAATAAAGGGATGTTTTTCGTGATTTCTTTCTTATAGGTAGCATAGATGTTTATGACAGCGATTGAATAGATAAGGGAGTGAGTGAGTAATCGAACGACTGAAAAAACTGAGTGATTGTCAGTGAATGAGGTACCGAATAAATCAGAGAGAGATTGGTAAATAAGTGACTAAGTGAGTTAATAAGCAACCGAAAAATTGAGTGAGTGAGTCTGGGGAGTGAGCGAGTGAGTGAATAAGTGACTGACTGACTAAGTGATTGGATTAATGAGCAATTAAGTTAGAGTGAATGAATGTCCAAGTGAATGCATAAGAGAATGGAAATAAATGAAAGGGAATGTTTGATTCTTTAGTTTTTTATTCTTCCGGTAAATTGCAAATGTTGCAATGATTTCTAAACAGATTTTATATTTAGATTCGTGGCTACTACTTTATTCAACCATGAAACACTACAAAAATTTGATAAGCAGTAAAACAAAGAATTTTTCAAATTAGTAATCAACAAAAAGGTTTTCTCGACCGATGAACCGCTCGGTTACCGCACTCGAAGATGTACAAGCACTCGGTCGGGGATGTACCGCCTCCAGTCCATGGCGGCTCGAAAAGAAACGGCCTCGTCGATTAATTAGAGAGCGAAGTAAACGCTCAGCATCCAGTGCGGCGCAAACATTTGTCGCGACGCTCAATCGCATTAATCATCGACGATCGATCGCTGGGCGGAATCGAGGGTGACCGGTCGGCCGAGAAAGAAGCCGCGAGCGCGCGCAATCGTTAGCTGCGCGGCGCCCGATTTCCACCGCGCCGCTAATGAATGCGGATAATTGCGATTTCTCGCGTCTCCCACGTCCACCTCCGACCCACCACCCAACTGGGTAACCGCGCGCTTGGCTCTCGCGAGTGGAACTCAGGGTAGTTGGGTTTGAAAATGAAAAGGTGACGAAATAGCTGTTTTGAGTTCATTTTTTTTATATACCATTTAAGCTATTCCTTTAATGTTTATTGGGCCCGCTTGTTAAACAATACCTCACGAAACTAGCGTGTAAACAGTTCTTGTATTCGACTAATTTATCGTTCTCGCTACGCTCGAATGAGAAACACGATTCGTTAGAAAATCACTTTTTTTATCCTGTGCGCATTATTATACTATTTTAGTAAAAATACCAAATCTAATATTTATCGGAGGTTGTATTTTCTTGGTTTACTATTGCGTCCATCGCTTGACCGTTTACTTTAATATACTTGGTGACAGTAACAAAATCTAATTCATGGACCAAGTTTGCTTTATTAATATACAGAACAGTTGAACAGCATTTATCTAACGGTTAAATTGGCGTCCTTACTGCACGTCCAGCCCAGAAAGTCTCCTAAATCATCGAGTTAGTAGTCTCTGCTCTGGTTAAATAATTATTTAATCCGCGCCCCTTATCCCTCGCTAGTAATAAAGTGCTCTGGGCAAATAGATCAAGCTCGTAACGCGATACACAGCAAGGTCGAGCGAAAAATATTGGCTTTCGCCGCTATTGATTCTTCAAGCACCCGATTTACTGAGGAACTTTGTCCCGGCACTGGTTCGAGTTACCTCGGGGTGAAGCTCACTTTCGCTTGTTCGGCGTCTATCAATTTATTTATCTATCCGACTGGCAGGGTCGTTAAAGCGTTTGAAGCGACCGATAATTTTTTTATTATCTGTACATTCATTAGGAATGTTTTTTAAGGATGAAAATTTGTTTACCTGACAAATCTAGTCCACCGATACTGCATACATCCAAACCTCCAGTGCTTGTAGCGCAGCAATGTTGCTTCGGTCCCATTGGTTTGGACCTGCATAAAAGCTGTAACAATTTACATGTTCTTTATTACATTATAATGTCAAGAGTGTGCGTTAAAAGTAGGTCTGTAGAAAATGATTTTAATAGATGTTTTTGAATCTCATATAAAATGCATTCTTCATTGGTGGAATAAATATTTCAATAACAAATGATTTATTGTTCCACTTAAGCTAATCTATAAGTGATAAGGATCGTTTGTCAGCTTGAAACATCTCTTTCAATGAGAGCTAAATCGAGCTTTCGCACCTGTGACTCTGCTCTTCCAAGATTAATTCGAGCTCCACTCATAGGTCATTAATAATTCAACAGGGATGCTTTATTATGCAAATCGACTATTGTGCAACAGATTACTCTCGGATGCAGGAGATTCAATGTGTCTTACGTATAAACTGCTTTAAAAATTATTTTTATTTCCAGATGGTTAATAAATATTATTAATCAAATGTATAGCTTTCAACGATAATAAATTAAGTGACAAAATTAATTAATGTTTCAAGGTTGAACCTTTATTTATTCCATTATTTAAATTATTTTTACGACGAGAATTGTGTTTATCTTATTAAACAATAAACATTAATTAACTTATCTTAATTAAACATTGCATTGATTTTTTTAAATTTATTTACGTTTCTAAATTTAATCAATAAATATTGAAAATTATGATTATTTATAAAATTATAATCATATGTAAAAAGGAGTTATAATTTTAATCCCTCACGTTACAAATAGAATTACTTCGTTTTGGACATTAATGAAATATGAAACTCATTAAGAAATTACGAACCAATTTATTCGTCACAAAAAAATAAAATTTTAATAAATAAAGAAAATGTACTTGCACACTTAATGAGCGCTTCAATTTTCATATTTTAATTCGTCGTATATAAAATTCAATTTCGTTGCGCCAAGCCAAAAGCGTACGGAGGCAGGCTAAAAATAATCATCGCCTTCATTACTCGGCGATATCGTTCGAATCAGCGATTCCCAGGCATATCGACGATAAATTGGCCGCGCCGAACGAATTATTCACGCGAGCCTGCCCCCACGAGCTTGCTTCGTTTTTCAATTTAATTGTTGGTACCCGCGCTAATGATCGAAGTAATTCTGAACTCTTACACCGCTGAAATTACATTTTATCGAGTTTTTTAGTTCATTCGCAGAGGAAATTAATTATTTCTTAGTTGAATATTTGTTTCGGTTTTCAATAGTCTGCCGATTACTTTGTTGATTTTGTTCATGTTTTTACTAGAAGAGACTACTTAAACTTTAGAGCATGTACTTCTAGAGAGAGCCTTCAAATGGGAGAGTTGTATATGCTGTAAGATTTAAACGCCATTTTACAATTATTTATTACACATTGTCGTTTGTTCCTTTATGTTAATGTAATTTTTCCGGAATTATCAGGATTGAACATTTCTCAAGAGACTTCAATTCGCAATAGCAATAAAATTGAAAGCATCCTTCTGTAATTTTAATTTATATGCAATTCGATGAATTTTACTCGGCTTAAATTAAACAAAGCAGTCGCTAATACCCAGCGCCCCTTTTCCGCCGCGCTATCTCTCGAGGCTTCCTATCTCCCCGTCATTTAACCCCGGAAAACAACGGCTCGCCGAGTAATCAAAGATTTACGGGCTAACGACGCGCTTTTCACAGAATTCATGAGGTGTAAAGTCGAAGGTAGCACACCTATCGCGCCCGGATTTTTCCGCGCAACACCGATCCCGCTCGACGGCGGAACATTTTTCGTCGACGGATTGAGACGGTGCCTTTTTTTACGGTCCACGTTGCACGTCCTTTTAAGATTAGACTTTTTTGAAGAACAAATCGTTTACTTAATCAGTTCCACTTTTGGAACAGAAAAATCTTTATATACAGATAAAATCTCGCGTTGCTACTAAAATTTTAGAAAAATAGTTAATCGAAAAAAAAGGTTGAAAATCGCTGTCTTGCCATAGTGGTCTGTTACTACTTAAATATGTTGCAATCTTTTCGTTTAGATATTTCCTGGAATAAACCAATTTCTTTTATCTCTAAATATAACCAAGAGGTACTTAAGTGCTACATTTTATAAGTTATGTACTTATACAATTCTTTCATGGAGAAAATAAACCAGAGCTTTTCGTCTACTCAAAATTGTATTTTCGATTCCTTCAAAAATTCAATCTAAATCGCCTCTTAAAGCCTTTAAAAAAGAGAAATTGTTAAAGCATGAAGTGCAACAAAAGCTGCAAAAATCTGAAAGACGCCGTTTAAACAGAACAAAGGGGGGAGGTCTGTAAAGTGTCTCGCAAGATATCCGATCGCTGCGCTCGACGGATTTTCAATTTTCGCGAGAAAGGCCTCCGTCGAATGGCCACGGCCGCGGCGAGAGTCGCTGAGCGACGGCCTGCGCCTCCCCGCCCACTTCTCTCAAGGTCCATCGAGGAAGGAGCTCCTCGACGTCGAACTTTAATCCGCAGGCGCTCGAGGGGCCACTCCGCGACTCCTAGGAGCCTCGGATTTTTCGCCCCGCGCTTTTCTTCCTTTTTTTTGTCTTTGTTGCAGCGGGTATCAGTTGGATCCGATTGTTCCGGAGTCGGTAAGGGACCTCTGATTTTCGGTTACGCCGGTCTTTGATCCTTTTTAAGAATAGGCGGTGGACTTCTTTATGTGGAGTGTTGTTTTAGACAGACTGATTAATTTAGTCGTAAACAATTTGATCTTTTAATAAACAATTTAGTTTAGTTGACATATATTTAGGAGGACAATGACTGCATCAAACTAGTTATACTATTTATCAGCGGTAGTTAATTATTTCGTAGTAACAATATACTTTTTGAAATTTTTAATTGAAATTATACATTGAAATTTACTAAGTTTTTCCCTCGAAATCTAGCTAAATCTTTACAAAATACAAAAGTACAAGCGCCGGAAAAATATGTTTCATCACGTCGAGCACAACCGCGTGGCAATAACACTTCACCCCGCGAACTTTTCCTATACTTGAACGCGTCTTGCGCGCTTCAAAAACAACCGGCGCACAAGTCGTTTTCTTCCCAGCGCTTTTCTTCGTCGATAAATAAATAATGCCACAAAAAAAGAATAATCGGAAAAATGGCCGTTCGAAGCGACGGCGAACGCGGACGACGGCAAAAAGGGGCGGGGAGAAGAGGGAAGGGGGAAATCTCGTTACCGACGAAGCGTAACTGTGTTTGTCCTTGTAAAGGGCTCTCTGCGATGCACTTTTTAGTGGCTTCGTTGTTTTTTTATGTGAATTGTTGACTTTATTCAGGGAGATCGAGCATTTTTGTTCAACAGCGTCAATAACTTTGGTGTGGGTGGAAATAGATATATCGGGAGGATAAGCATTCTCGTTTTGATGCTTGTACTCGTTTAAGCTGTAAAGACCTAATGGGAGAACTTACTTACGGTAAAATGTTTTTGAGGTTTGAGAAAAATGATTTTATTATGTTGAAACATGTACACCATGCCTTTTGGGATCTATTAATAAAAGAACAAAGATTATTACCTCGAATTACTCGAAGATATAAAACGTGCTTGTTTAAATACAGTGTAATTAAATTACACTGTATTTGCTTTAGTATTAATAAAGAATAGTGTCGCAATCCCTATTATAAAATTCTACTAAAAAAATTAAACCCTATAAAATAAAAAAAGGAAAAAATACTCTCCCCATAAGAGTTTGGCTTTATAAAAACTATATTAATTAAAAAATAAGCTTAACGAAGGGATAAGAAGTACAAGACTCCTTACAAACTTCGGAAGCAAAGTTTCGAGCTTACCTTGGTGTAAAGCAACTCTCTGGAAATCCTGCGGAAGTGATTGTTTAGGAGCCAGTAGAGGAAGGGATTCCAGAAGCTGTTGGACAGCGAGAGCCAGGTGGCAATGAAGTCGAGGAAGGCGGGCAGCTTGCTTCCGGTGCAGGCGGCCACCACTTCCTGGATCGTCCAGGGCGTGACCATGACGATGAAGCCAAGGCTCATCGCGGCCATTGTGCGCGAGGCCGCCGTCGACAGCCGACGCTCGTGCTGCACCAGCTGCGGACAATTCGTACCCTCAATTATATGCGCGTCTACTCCCTGCCCGCTTAATCTCGCCCTGTCTCACCCTTTACCGCGACGTACAGTCAACTGAACAGTTGACAGTTTCAGAGGGATGCCGCATTTTTGGTCAGTTTAAGTTTTAAGAAAATGTAAAACTCATGGTTGAGGATCGGTTGTACTGGCTTGGGCATTGTTTTCCGCTAATGTTATTTAAAAATCAAAATATTTTCGAAAAAATCACTAGTCTGACCTTCATAGCGATGCCAACAATGTCTAATTCTTATCATAAATCCTAGTAACACATTATTTACTTAAGTCATGGTATCATATAACAAGAAACACTGATCTCGTAAAAACTCGAGCATTTCATAAATTAAGCTTCTCAAATAGAAAAATACCTACGTAAAGTAAGAAGATATATTAAGACACGCAACGGTACTCTTTTAAAGTGGGTAATGTATCGGTTACTGGGTGAACAAATAATTCACCGACGCGAAACAGGATAGGAGGATCGAACTTGACTCTCTTGAACTGATAAATGAAAACTTCTCCAATTGGACTATTACACGGCTCCACAAACTTTTCCAACGATTTCTTTCCTTTGAATAGGTATAATTTATTACATCGGTTTTTAAAACCTACCATTTCATCTCGAGCACTTTCCGATATTCAATTTAGGTAGTTCATCGAAAAATAGAAAGCTATTACCTTTTTATTTGACTTTATAGTCGAAAAAATTCTAAATAGAATACCAATAAGTTAAAAATATACAAGAATAAATCGACGTTAAATATTTATTAATAAATAATAAATTACATTTAAAGTACTTTCAGTATACAATGCTTTCAGTATATAACGTAAATAATTAAAAAAGGCATCCTTCGTTCTAACGTTTTTCCAAATCTAAAACGTCCTAATTTTTCTTTACTCCCCACAATTTACTTTGCGCGACGGTCGCAGCTCTCGGTCCTTTTAAGGACTTGTCGGGAATGAAAAGAGGAGCCAAAAACGAATTTCCCGTCGTCGGTCGAGGCGTGCGGTCTCCTTCCGCGCGTCTGCCAGATGCAGATTTCACGACGCGAGTCCTGTCCCTTCGGCGCTTAATCTACTTTGCCGGTGAGGAGCTTAACGCCACCGGCCACCTTCGCCCCCCTTTTTTCAACGCAAGGCTGGGGATACTCTCCTTTTTCAGGAGCGTGGCTTGGATATCGGACTCTTTGCCTGGCTCGGCCCTCGGAGCGTCTCTCACAGGTGCGTCCAGATCGCTTAGAGGATGTGAGACCTTTGTTGATCTTGCTGCGCGTCGCGTACAGGATATAAAGTTGTCTTGCATGGAGTAAATGCTTTTTTTGAAATTATTTTTTACGGTGTTAAGGATTTTACAGTTGGTAAGCTTCTTTTAAAACTCAGAGGTTCACAAAGTTATAGAGGGAAAAGTTATGAAGAATATAAAAATTTAATTAAAACAAAAGCATATTAAATTGTGGGGAATATGTTTTTAAACTACATATAACAAAATTTGTTTGCTGTAATAGTGGACTCTGGAAAATTCTACGTTTACATTGTTTCAAAAGATATACATTTTAAACCGTCTGGAGTTCTGGTGTTGGTAACTCATCTGGAGAGAACTGCTGGTGTTCAATTGATGAGTCTACACTAATAGTCAGGGACGAAACTCAATAATGTAAATAAGGAATTTAAAAATATTTTCCTGTTTTCACTTTTTATCTACGTGTATCAACTCGGAATCCGGTTGAAGAAGATACCAATTCAGAACCCGGTTGTAAAAGGTACGAACTAGGAACCGGGTTGGAGAAGGTACCAACTCTGAACTCGGAGTAAAAGGTACCCACTCGCGCGACACCGATGACTATAATGCATTTTTATTAATTTTTTATGAAAAATAAACATTGTATATCAAAAAAATGTTTGAACAAAAAACTAATTAATAAAAATGTTAATAAAAATGATTTGGCAGTGTTCCCAAGTTTTGTCGAAGTCACGTGAGTTGGTACCATTTCTCTACTTCGGGTTCTGATTTGGTACCTTCTCCAACCGGGTTCCGAGTTGGTTCCTTTTCTAACCTGATTTTAAGATGGTAAATTCTTCGACCGAGTTCTGAGATGGTACCTTTTTCAACCGGATTCTGAGATGGTACATTCTTCGACGGGTTTCTGAGTTGGTACCTTCTTATTTTGGGACACCTTCAATAAAATAAACAATATAAATTATTCCCAAAGTAAATAAAATCAGTTAATAGTTGTCAAAGCTCCAGCACTAAAGTTTGCTGCAACCAACCGATATCGAACTCGGCAAAACTCGGACTCTGCCGGCTGCGTGAATCCATCGAAAAGTTCCTCGTAGGGCCACATCTCTCCGGCGACAATTGCACCTCTCATCCACTTGTCTCGCGTAAACCGGAGGTTCCGGCTTAATTATTCTACACGCGAGTGGGCGTCGCACTGCCTCCGGCCGCGACGAACAAAGCTCAAACGGCCGGAAGAGCACGCGCACGCGCGCGCGCAGACTTCGGCCGAGACTAAATTTCTCGGCTCATAATTCTCCGAGTGGTTCAAAGCTGCCTTAGCGCTGGGCTTATCTAATCCGCCGGTATACCCGTGTAAATGCGCGCGTAGATTATCCCACGCGAGCGCGGAGGACGCGCGCCAAATCTTTGTGTCCCAGATGAGAGCAGCTAATCTATGCGCAAACAAGCAGTCGCCGGCACGATGTATTGCTTCAGCCTGGTTTTAGTTTTTTTGGATCTTCCGGCTTTAGAATTATATTGCCATTTTTATCCTTTTTCTTGCGTATTTTTATGATTCGGAAAGTCCTTTTTACTATTTGTACCTACTGTATTTTAACAAAGTTAAATTTTTAATATCTTTAATACACTCCTTAATGTCAGATTCCAGGCTACTGTCAAATCATCTGTAATTTTTAATAAAAATTTCTCTCTAGGGATAAAAAATCTCACTGGAAAAAGTAATTTCCCACGCAGATTTCACATTTGAATACGGCATCTCGGCGTCGTCAATCGACGAACGAACGGGGAGCAAGAGACTCTTTCGCGGGAGGAAGAGCAGGAGAGTAAGTAGCGGAGGCGCGAAGCCGCCCAGAAATAATGAAGGTGAATTGAGGGTCGTCGCATCGTTCGCCAGTCGATATTACACTCTTGCTCTAGTTTTTAGACCGCGCGGCCGAACGTCGAGAGCCCGGCGTATGTGTGTCAATGCTATCGTTGTGTATCGATTGCCCGCGCCCGCCCGGACCTCTCGGCTTCTTTTGTCTCCTCCCTCTTTACGCCACTCGCTCCTTTCCTCTCGATTGCGCTATTTGCAATTCGATGTTTACAAAGTGGAGATTTCTATATTTTTTTTGAGAGACAGAAATCAATTTTATCGCAATAGTGGAGTTTATTGAATGCTTGTTTGTTCAGAGTTTGTTCATCCGGAGTGGCGCTTTATACAATTTTTTTACAACGATGAAGTAAACGTTTTCTTTTTTTGGATTGAAAAATATCAATCGACAAAATACAGCCCAAAGTTTTAAAAGAAATACGCTTTTAATCTTTGATTTCTTTTTTTTTTTTCGAAACAATTTGAAGATCGAAAAATTTGTAACCAATCAGGGAATTTACCACTCCATAAATCTTTAAATTGTCTTTAAAATGTTATTAGATCCTTAAGTGGTAAAAAGATGTAAATTTCTCAAAGGCCTAAATTTATTAGATTATAAATTTTATTATCCAGTTAATTTTTAGTACGTTTATGTAAAAATTGATAAATGATGGAATGAATTGCAATATTAACATTTTTTCAAAACTGGATTAAAATCATTGGATATTATAAAAATTTTATGTTTATTATAGTAAACATTGTTTACAACAGTATACAAATTATAGTTTCGAATCAATAGAGCATTTCCTTATAAAAAGGAGAAAAAGAAGGCAGAGGAATTTACATCTGCTATCGCTAACAAATAAATTATAACCACAGCGCATTGACATATCGACTCGTGGAAGGCGTCTAATTAATTTCTCTCGCTCGTGAGACTTGGAACTCATCTGAGAGGCGCCGCGGTCCTAGTCTCGAGGCGGCACGTGTGCTCCCCGACGAAGTAGCAGTAGCAGACAAAAAAGAAAGAAATCGCGCGATTCTTGTCATTATGAAAATAATTCACCTCCTTCATTCCCCTTTATCTCCTTTTCGTTCGTTACTCATTTCATTCCGACGGAGACGAAGAATAGGAGCGGTTCAATTTTGCTGAAACGCTGGAAGTGAAATAAATTTTGCGCTCGGCCGGCGCAATTTTTGTTTAATGAAACCGCTGACTAATTGCGGAGGATTATTGCAGATAATTGGCGTACCGAATGGTTGTTCGCGCTCGTTCGGTACACCGTATAATGCGTTCTAACAATGGTTTTATTTAACTGCTTTTTATTTTAAGACACTTTTGTTTTTGATATACTGTTGTTTTCATTTTCATTTGCACGTCATTCATTTGGTATGCTTTAAGGGAATAACGATTTTGGTTAAATTCTCCAGCACGTTCAGGGATTAATTTTTAATTTAATATTTTAGTAAGTTGAAAGGTATTATAAAATATTTTAATAATTTAATACAATTAGGATGTGAAAGAATCGTGAATGATTTAAATTTGGTTTTAATTTTGTGCAATATTATTCGATGCATAAAAAGAGAGAATGCTGGAAGAGAATGCTCTCGCATTTTATGTCGAGTATTTACTGCCGTCGGAAAAAATTCTTTTTGAAAATAACTGAAGCTCACTGACCGGCATTCTATTAGCAAAACCTCAAATTCCGTAGTTAATAACATCCTGGAAAGAGTGAGCACTTGGACTGTTTAAAATTTTTTAGTTCAGGCATCGCGACTATTTTAAGGACGAACGCGGAGACAACGGGAGCGTTGGCTTCGGTAGCTCCACCTTGAATCAATTTTCCCGTGGGAGCTGCGCCGGAAACTCGTTATCCTCGTGGGAGGAGGGCAAGCGGGGACATTATCAGGGCAACGGTGCTCTGAAAGCCGCGGTTGAAAAAAAATTGCGGAATATTGTGCGTGGAGTGCTTTTATTCAGTTAATTCACTCTTTTTCACCCCTCGATTTTTTGAGCATGAAAAATATCAACTTGTGAAAGAATTAGTTATTCTTCAAACTGTATAAATAACAAATTTGACCTTGAAATGGTCTTAAATCTGACAAGATCAGAAAGTTAATTAATATTTTTGTTCTCATAGCTGTCGAACATCGTGAAAAAATTCGAATATTTCTTCAACCCATAGAAATTGGACTACGGAGTCCTTACTCTTACGAAAAGCAAAGCTGTTTACGTCGGACGAAGTATGTATCGGTCAAAACATGTGTCGTGCCATACGGTTTGTCCCATTTTTGGCCACATAAAAACAATTATCTTGTCATTCCAAAAATGTCTATTTTTTTAAACACTTTTAGTAGTCACTTTACTAGAGGATTACTATTAAATATTAAGCCACATTCCTTCCCGAGGCTATTTGGAACTTTCACCGTAAGCGATCAGTCGAAGTTTCTATAATAATCGCATTTGCGAAGCGATTCGAGGCTCCATAAAATACTTCGATCCTCGACCGCAGTTTCAACTTTGCTCGGAAAATCGAAGTCCGTTGCTCGCACCGGACAAGAAAAACGGACGGCAAACCGCTGACCGCAAATCGCGCCTCTTTCATCGCGCCACCGACCGTCACCTATCATCCGCGGCCGTCGCGTGGTGAAAACCGTCATTTTCGGCCGAGGGACGTGTCTGATTTTTCCTCTGCCGATTCGAATGTACACGGCGATTCGGCGATCCTTTCGCTGAGTTTGAAGGGAAACTTATGTCAGTTTAATTTACAAACGTGCATTTCCAACTTAATCCGTTTGTTGACGAAAAATTAATTTTTCTTTGTAGATGTTGATGAGTGTGGTGGAAATTTGGTCTCGAAAACTATTTAGCTGCAGTCAAAATATTCACATAGTTAAAGTAGTTATATATAAAATTTAAGAAATTTTATATCAAATTTGGTATTATAAAAAAAACATTGAATATAAAACTTGACCTCATTCGTTTTTTATGCATCACACTTGCACTAACATCCACGGATCATTTCAACATTATGAACTAACGCAATAACCCTTCGCACTAAAAATGACATACCGACGCGACCTCAGCGCCGAGCTTCCTTTGTGCATGAAAATTGCGTGCCAAAAGTTATCCAGCGAACCGGGCGAAAAAGTTTCCCCCCGGCGCGAAGTGCATAAGTGACTCTCCACCGGGTGGGGAAGAAAAGAGATGGGCGCGCAAAAAAAAGAAGGCAAGCGACGCCGGCGGCGAGGAATGGAGCGGTGGAGGGAAGGGAGGGACGGGGCCGCGAACAGCGCAACAATTTCCGGGGCGATCGCCTTATCCTCCATTTCTGCCCCCTCCCTCCACCCCATCCCAGCAGCCTCCGCACTCGACGCGTCCCTTGGATCGGCGCCTCGGCTCGTAATCGGCCGCGAATCCGCGGGTCGTTAGCTCCTTCGCGTATTTTTCTGAATTCCACCGACAAAATGGGTTAAGTGGCGGGGCGCTGCGACGTTTTTCATCGGAGGGACGGAAGATCCGAGGCGATTTTCGAAATTCGCCCGGAGTCGCAGCGCGTCGTCGCTCAGGGCGGGGGTCGACCCACTTCCGATCGATTTGCGAGCAAGTTTAGCTCGTTTGTTAAGGAGTTTTCGGGATCTGTTGCTTCCACGCGTTATTTATTCGATTCTATTAGAGTTGACATTATTATCGATGGTTGGGAACTTTTCATTTACTTTCTTAAAAGGTATTTAATCGTTTAATTTCCTTTTTTTTGTCTAGTGGGATTAGAGTACCATTTCTCTCTCTTTGTGGTTTTTAAGGTAGTTATTGCTTACATCATGAGAGTGAATAAATCATGTTCTTGACCACAAGTTTTGTCACTCTCACCATTAGCTCCGGTGACAATCGAGGATCTACTGTAAATTGTCACTTTCATAATAATGTTCAATTGTAGGTATATTTTTTAGTTCATCAATTGAAAACAAACACAGCTGGGCATGTTCCAATGTAAGAATAAATTGTATAAATTGCGATTCAAAATTTGTATGAAATTAACGAGAGGAAATGAAGATCCACAAGGAAAATTAAAAACAGCTTCACGAAAGAAATGTAATTAAGATTAAGTGTAAGAAATAACGATAAAATATTGAAAGATAAAGAGACGTAAATGGATATGATCCAACGAGGGGAGGAAGTAAAGGTGAGCCGCGAGGATCCAGCGAAAGAGAGACGATGTTCACCAGTGCGCGTGGGAGGAGGAAGCGGAGAGCGGTGCAGTTAACCCGAGCGGGACCATTTCCCGATATAGTGCTTTCTTAGGTAGTCAACGTCCGGAGCTCGTTATAAGTAATAAGTGGGCCGCGTCGTTAGACGCGAGGACTCCCCCCGCTTCTCTTCTCCCACAACCGACTTTTCTCGCCGCTTCGATTTATTTCCCAGGCGTTTTTTCGGCGTTCGCTCTGGTTTTTGCGTCGCCCTTATCGCCCTGCGAAACCTCCCCCTCAGCTGTTTTCGTTTTAAGCGGCCGAGTTGGCTCGCTCGCGCGGCTCGCCTTTCAACGGCGAGACGCCACGACCTCCCTCTCCCTCATTGCCTCCGTTGCTTTGTTCGGCGTCGCGGGTAAGTTCCTTCGTAATTGTACGTGGCTCTGAACAGTTACAAGAGAGACGGCTTTTTTCGAGCTGTTTTCATTTCTACTAAGTGTAGTTGTATGGATTTTTTATGCAATTTGTAGGTATTATAGCTGTGAATCCAATAAAGGCAATCCCGGAAAAGAATTTTTTTTGACAAAGCAAATAATCATGAAGTTCCTTGTGCTACTCCAGTATAGACCTTCGTGAGACTACAAAATCCCAATAATGACTTCGTCAGTAACCTCCTAATTCAAATATCATTGATGATCTTATCTTAACAGCCAGTCTGTATTAAACGCTGCTCTAGTCTCCCTCAAATGGCTCTTAGTCTGCAAATCCAACTTCACTTTCCGTCAAAACATCCGACGTCATCTAGTTATGTCAGGCTCCTCCAATTCCACCAATGAAAAAGCGTCCTGTTTGTACCAATTCAACATTCCAAATTAAATAAGTTCTTTATTATTCATCGATGTTTATTATCCTCAATTTAAGCAATAATCTTAAAATACTTGTAAGTGTGAATTGCATTTATTTATTGAATTTCATTTTTTAACTTAATTTGCACTGTTAACGCTTCCTGTTATGATTATTCTGTAATTCAAATATCCTTTGTTACTTTTTTTGCACATATCGTTGTTGAGAAGAAAGCAGCGATTTCGAAAAATTTTCCCCTCTTGCACATCTTGTAGGTTGTTTCGTCTAACGTGAGATCGCAGGAAAATAGAGGTACAAAACGGAGAGGAACACTTCCGGAGACAGCCGGGTAGATTATTGTGGATCGCTGGGTAAGTGGAGCGCGCAAAGCCGGTCCAACTAATGCCAGGATGCTTGCTACTTCACGGCGCCCGGCGAATGCGCCGGAGGAGCTAAGAAAAATATTGTCCACCTGGAAAAGTGGAGCAGTCACGTAAGGCGGAGGAAAGCCGATTGGAGTGGACGATAGGTTTAAGCATTGTTTGTAGTTGACAAATGGATTCGATAATTCGAAGAGAAAGTAATGTAAGAAGGTAAGATCGAGTAACTAAATGGCAAAAGTTTCTAGTGGAAGGAAGAATAATTACACACGAAGAATTATTTTAACCGCCGTTTAGTCATTCTGGTCTCCAATTTGACAGTACACACATTAATTGAAATGCTAATAGTTTTTCCTCTTACATTACGTCTATCATCAAGGAAACATCAGGGATCCACAGCTGAGACAGCAAGAGAGAAGTTTCGTATAGTAGTAATAGGGATTTTTCTGAATGTCTTTTGTTTACGTAGTTCTTCAAATCAGCGAAATTGACCTTTAATGTTTGTTGATATTAAGTCTTTCAGTTGATTTATTTTTCCAACACTTGTTTTGGTATCTCTTTAATTTCCTGTCATAAATACAAGAACGTTCATAGTTTAATAATTTCTAGTTCAAAATGCATTGTTATGATACACCGTTTGAACAAAGTATTTCCGAGAAATCCAATCGAAGTAATATAGCCTGCACCTAAAGAGTACCCGCTCATTTCCCCTTTAACCGGATGAGTAACCAATGACGCGGCGCGACGAAGGTGAAACAGTAACTTTGAGGCTGAGCTCAATATCGCGACAAGTTGACAGACAAGCGAGTCTCCGCGGCGCACTTCGTGTACAGCTACGTTGAGTACCCAACCGGCGTATCGGCACACCGCAAGTTTCTCAATGCTACTTTTATCTGCTTTCACGCTCCGTACGCTTCGGAATTTCGACGCGTCTTCGCCGCTTGCATTCGATGGATGCGCTACGAATTGCGAGTGCGTCAAGCCGAAAGTTACATGAGAAATCTTGTTAGGAGACGGAAGGAAGGTGGATGATATTCCAGAAAATTGTACTTGCAGGATGAAAGTTTCCAGGGGAGCCCGACTGTTTTGTTAGCTCTAGTTTTGTAGCCTTTTCGAAGTGCGCATAGATTACATAAAAGAACAGGAATATAAAGTAGGATGGGTAATAGTAAAGGGTACAGCTGTTATAACTTTAATAAACAAATTACAAGTAGTTTAAACTTCGATATCGATAATTCCTACAGCTTACTAACCGTACAGTATTGTTAGAATGGGCTAAAATAGAGAACCACCAATAAGATTGGAATTGTTTGCCTGATTGATGATTTTCTATGTTATCTATTCTGATATTTCTAACAAAACTTAACTAACAAGTGTAAATAAATTAACCCTACTATAATCAAGATAAACTGATTTTGGTAAACGTGTGACAATTTATTTTTATGATATGTAATCTATGTACAACTTCCTATGCATTTAATCCTATCTTATGAAATTGATAATCATTGAATTACTAAATTAATTAATATTGATTAAATGCTTAACTGTTCTCTTAATGCGTCAACTTAGATAGCTTGTTTAAATTTTCTCAAACAGCAATCAAATAGTTAAATTAGTATATTAAAATGTAAAAATGTTCTCGTGAAGCATGTCAGTACGGTGCGAGGCACGGAAGGTACCCTCATTTTTATTTAGTCGCCTACCCTTTTAATTTCGCTTCTCCGGAAAAAAAGGTAGAAGAGACCTGCAGATTAATTGCAACGTTTCGAAGCCAGCGGCTGTAATTAGCGTAAATGGAGCGCGAAATTATGAATGCGTTCGTTAAAAGGCTTCGACTGACTATCTCTATCTACAAAACGATCTCAATTAGCTCAGAACACGAAAATGCGCTCCATTCGTTCTACCTGACTGTAAACTTACTTTCGTCTATTTTTGCATTGAAAATGAGGTAAAAAAGCTATAAGATACAGGGTATCGATTAATAAACACCTTAAAAATCTTGCAAAGCGTGCCCTCACTTAGAAACAGTATTTAAAACGCATACTGTTCCTAAATAGGGAGACACCTAATAAGTTTTATAGTTGGTATTTTCACTTTGGAAATTGACGACATAATGAATCATCAGTTAAGTGTAATCAACCGGTGGATTATTGTAGTCTAACGTCCAGATTTTAGTTACTAGACCCCATGGGACAGAATCCTTCGAAAGGCTTTCAGTTCAAGTTAAAAGAAAGTCACTCACCAAGTTTCAGCCAAATCCATGACCCGCAAGGTTGAGTCTCCCTTTGTTACTATAATTTACAATTTACATAGGTAGAAATATATTTCAATATTATACTCTGGAAATGTTACCGTTTAATTTGTTTCAAGTGCAATTTCTACAATCATATTAAAGAGTCAAGTTCGATCCTCGTAGAAACTGAATAACTTCTTCACAAATAAAATAATTACAAGATCGTGTTCCTGTTATTCATTCATCAGTACACTCAAATTAGCATATCCACAATAATGAAACGAATAAAAATCAGTGGGATCTTAACACTAGCATTAAAACTCGCTATCAACAGCGAGCCTCGTGTATAAGGAAAGCCGCCGGGCGATGTCGCATTCATCAAGCTCGCGGCGCGTAATTAAAAAACGGAACGCGATAAAGCGACACTGCGGCCGGCGGGAGGCCCCAATTCGCCCTGGGAGCTTATAGATCCGGCGCTTCAAAGGGGGCGCCCACTTACCCGCTCGATGTGGCCGCCGCTGACGACTTCCGGCGTGTTGACGCAAACCACCCTCTTCAGCCGGAGTTTGTTCACGTGAAAGGCCGAGCCGTAGAAGTACATCAGGGCCATCGTCGTCGGGAAATAGAAGAAGCAGCACGCCAGGATCCTGAAAAATTCACCGGTGAGCCGAGAGTGGCCGAGAGTGGGGGAGGGGTGGGCTATGTGCTGTGCAGTCCGGCTCGCGGTGTGTACACAGAGCGCACGCGAGTTCGGTGAGCGCGGGTATGCGGGTGGCCCCGAATTTTCTTTTTCTCTTCCGCACCGCTTCCTCACTTTTTTTTAAACCGAGCGTTCGCAAGTGCTGGTGTGGCTTTTTTTCGTCGAGTGGAGGGCTTAGCTTTTTATTTTAGCTTTTTTCTTTCATTTATCTTTTTATTGAAGAGGTCGATGAACGTTTCACCGAAGTTTTGTTTCTGAAAGTGAACGGTATCTGGTGCTTGTTTTTGACATGTGGTTCTTTGAGTAATTTTCTTTTAATTTAACCTACCAAACCTTAACCGAAAATACGGTAAATGATAAGCTACTAAACGAATAACCCAATAACTCGATGTCTATTGCGAAGTATTGTGAAGTGTACCCATGTTTATAGTTGATACAGGTATTTCAACAAAACTAGCAGATCAACCCTTTTGAGTTAGGCAATAGTTACTTATCCTAAATTTAGCCCCTCAAAGACCCCTAGGTAAATTTTCATGGAAATCCATTACAATTTGTAGGGATTAAATTTTATTAAAGATTACAAAAACATCAGATACATACCTAAGAGAAGCCTTGGCGAAGAATGGCTCGCAAGCGATGAGGCCGGTCTCGTTGAAGTAATAACCGCCCTTGGGTAGCACCAGCGTCCCGAAAATCGCTACGTTCGCAATCCACGTCGTCGACATTATCGCCACGCAGCCCTGCCGCATGTAATACTGCCGTGAGGATAAAAAGAGAGAGTGAGACGGGCGATTCAGTGCAGGTGACATTTGACGCAGACTTGAGGCGCCCGTCCGGTTCATATCGCCTCGTTACGAGCCCCGGAAAATCGATCTTCCCAAGCTTTTTCTTTATCGACTCGCCTGAATTTATAACTTTTATCTTTTTTAACTATTTTTTATTTTTAAAATTAAGTGTTCTTTAGCTGTTGTTCTACAAATTCATTAGATAGATCCTCCGATCGTCGCAAACCGTTACTAATTCATTCATCGGAATTTATAAAATATGAGGAAGCAAAAAAAGAATCAGATATCTTAACATCATAAACATTTGTTTGTTGAAATTGATCTAAATAAACCAAATTTAGCACATGTCGACGATCCATCGTTTTGACTAAAGTCCTGTTAATCGAGTATCTCTCCTATGGCCATCGACAGCCGACTATCCGGCAAAACCAGGCGGAATGTTGATAAAGAATCGCGTCGAAAAACCAATCACGTCGAATAGGGCTTCTCGTGGTGTAATAAAAGAGCATCGTTTGCAGACCCGTTGTCTACGGGCAAATTGGAGAACTGGCAAATTTCACGCAAAATTCACGCCGGATGCTGCAAAAGGGTCGTTCAGAAAAGTTTTCGAAGCGACGTGGTTTGTTCTTTTGTGTTTCGTTTCGCATATTTTAATTTCGTCCTTCCGCCCACTATAAGTTTGCTTTTTGCCGGCAAGCTTTTGAGGAATGTTTAGTTGAAAATGAGAAAGATATGTAAATTGCGAGCGAGTTAAATGCGAAAGTATCATTTAATTCAAGTGACTTTTGAAAATGTTTAGCTATGCGCTATATTAAAAGTCGGATTTTTATTTTGGCAATCAGCATGCTGCTTGAATTTAATTTTTCAAAAAATGTTTAATTTTCGTTATATTCGATTATTATTTCATGTTATAATTTGGTAAATTAATATCCTTTGTCAGATGTAATGTAAAATATTTCGTTTCCAAATGAAAATTCGAGAAACATTATAGAAATAAGACAAGTCAGAAGACAAGATGTCAAAGTCGTGTACTTTTCATAAAACCATACATAAACTTATTTCTCTTATAAATAACGTTTTCAATAGCAATAAAACTATCCCAAACGAGAGCGCGGTTAGAAGCTGCAGAATAAAATTAAGGACAGTTCAAATTAGAATTTTAATGAATGACATCGCAGAATGAAGGGTGACTTAGTAATCAAACGGCACTTGTGGCGCTCGTAGTTGGGTCAACGCCATACACACACCTTTCTCCACGGAAAAAAAGGGATGAGAAGTGCCATAGCTGCGTGAATTCTCCGAGAGAAAGAGAGACAAATGATTAGTGGCTAAAGTGGAAGTCGAATGAGAGAGCGCGAGATAAAGATAAAAATAAAACGACGGCTGGAGGAAAGGGATGGTAGCTGCGGGCATTAGTCGGTAGGGCGGAACAAAAGAGCGGATCGCTGAAAGTCCCCTTAAACGATGAAACAAAAAACGAGATCGTAATGAATCGCTGAGTCGCGTGTTCGCCGCGCGCTGCAATTGGCAGCCGCGACTGAATGAACGTTCAATCGCTCGCTCGCCCAATTCTCCCTGATCTTACGCTCTCGCCTCTCCTTTTCCTTTTACCTTCTTCGCTCCACTTCCTATCTTTTTTTTTGAGGTTGGGATGTTCGGCTTTGCGGAGAGGGGGGGGATGAATTTGCTCTGCGAGATTTTTAATCGCAATTGAGGAGTCTGAAGTTTCAATTAATGATGGTGAAGAACGATGAATGTGGTAAAAATTCTTATTTACTGCCTAGGATAAAAATTTTCGAATGTATTAATTACCTTTTCTTTATTAGGGGCGAAAGCCCAGGTACGCATTTCACGACGTGCAGAAAAATAGTGTATCACCACGTGCAGAAAAGTAGTATATGCACCACGGGAGTAAATAAAGAACGCCCCAGATCACCTGTTTGTCGATAATTACGTGCAATCTGAGACATTCTTTACTTTTCCTCCCTAGGTGCATAATCTACTATTTTCGTGTGCGAACCAAATTATACCTAACATCATATCTAAAAAAATATCGTATAAACTTTTCAACAACAATATCTCTAAAAACTCGCGTAGTATCACTAGCTGAGATTCTGTAAAAATCAGGTATACCATAAAAACCTGTGTTTCTCCAGTGCAAGCGAGGACAAAAAGTAACCACCACGGTCCGGCACTGTACGGGATGCTCTACCGTGAAAGTCCAGCGGCAGAGGCGTTAGGAGGGTCGAATGGAGCTTCACGCGGTCATTAAGGCACTCGTTCCGGCGGCGCGCAACACGAGGCAGCTTTTCGAGCATCGACTGTCCCGGGCACACTCGGCGCGCTTTCCCCTGTCAGCCGCAGGCGTCGCGCTGCCGGTTTACATAAACAGGGGCGTTTTGGGCTGCGATGCTCGGAAACGCTAGTTCGTACTCCATTGGTTTTCGTTGTTGCTGCGCGAGTTTGTTTTTTGTTTTTTTAACGAAAATTCGTATTTATACTTTGGCTTTATTGCGGGCCAAACGTAGTATTTTACTTTGTTACCGTTCTTTTTATTATATAAAATTAATATTTATTGTTATATAAATATTTTTTGTATTTATTTATACAGAATTTTTTTGAATTAATTTCTTAATGTATATTTAAAAAAATTATAATGGTACAGAACATTCTCCATCAACAAGTAATAAAAGAAATCGTTCAGTTTATTTTACTAACGAAATCAATTGTAGTCTCTACCATTACATATTGTCTAATTTAAAAGCAGTTACCCAGCATGAAATCACCCTTTAAAACAGCAGAAACTGATGAAAAGCACGCCTCATAAAATCCAAACATCAAAATTCCATCAGCCCCGCTCTCTCAATCCATCCGATCGAAGGCGTCGACTGACGGGATAGCGACCCAGTGAAAAATCTAAATTCACACACCGACTCGACGGGAGCCTCGAGTAGTCCGTGGGTAATCCGTCGTGTGAGTCGGCGCGTAAAATCCTCGAGACGCGCGAACTTCCCCCTCCGAGAGAGGGAGCGCTGTACATCCTAAAACTAATTTCCCCCAATTCGCCGACTCCGAGCAGGGAGGCCGGCCCGACGAACTGCCGTCCGACCGAATTCAAGCAGATGCACTTCATTTTCGTCCTAGCGTTAACCGAGCAATTTCCGTCTGGATTCAAGAAAGTCGCCCCTTCGCGCGCTTGCACATACACATCCGTACGAGAGAGGGGTAAGGGGGGGGGGTGTGAGTAGCTCGGGGCCACGCTTCGTTAGCGCCGCTGGAGGCATTAGGCGAAAACGACGACGTCGAAAGCTGCATGCAGACGTAAGTGTTGCTCGAGAGAGGCTGATGTTAGGTGAGCAGAGGATGTTTGGACGCTACTTTAGTTAGGAATTGATTAGTTTTCTTGGTGCACTATGTGTTTTGTAAAGATTCAAAATGCACTGATTAATTTTAAATAAAGATGTCCCTGATGAGGACGTTCAATTAAAAACGTTGAAACGTCGACATTAATTAATCAATAAATTGTGTTCGTTTTGATCATTTCACCTCTCCAAAGATTCAAAATTAATTATTTTTATTTAATTTGATAAGGTCTTATATACAATGTAAGTAGATATTAAAAAAAAAGAAATTAATGCAATTTTTTTCATCATTTCTTAAGCGGAGGTTGTGAAGGTAATCAATTGAATTAAGCGAAAGTAATTGTCTTACTGTACTCGTCTATTTCTACTTTTGCGGTGACTAATGTTAGTACCCTCTAATTTGATTTTAAAATTAAACGAATTTATGTGTTCTTAACGACTTAGGAGAACTTTTTTTCTTTTGTTTGCTTTAGCAAGTAGTATTTGAACTTCTAAGAAAACGAAAGAATAATAGTTATTCTGAACAAACATAATTAAGTAACCTTTAACGTAAATACGAACGTACCGCTTTAACTTTTATAAAAAAAGTAGTTATATGCTCATTTCGTAAATACAATTCTTTATAATTAATCTCGTAAAAATCACAAAAATTGTTATTAAATTGTTATTTGTAATAACACTAACGGGTGAATCATACACTTGATTTTAATTTTTAATTTAAACTTAAACCTTTAACTACATCATTTTGTTACATGTTAGCCGAAAATTAAGACTCACAAGTGAAAATGTACTGCTGTTAAACTAAACTGCCTAACCACACTTTATGTACATACTTTATCTAGAGCTATAACTTTGGGCTCGAATAGAAGTTATTGCTAAGTTGAGATTTATCGAGACCTTTAGAATTTAAAGTATATTAAAGTCAGCTATTAATCTACATTTGTTGATCGTTTAAGGGAAATTAAATAAAATTAAAATACAGTTTGCTTCTATTTTAATAAAATTTCTCTGATATTCACATCTTTTAATCGTAATTTGTTACAGAAATTAAATCAATCGGGTTCAATTTATTAAACATCACTTGACAAAAACTAATCAATAAATATATCATAAATTAATGAAATTAACCCGGATATCATGAACTCATCCAACAAGAATACTTCTCAATCTAATTTCAATCAATTCTTAATTCGGCCAATCCTACAGCCATCTCATCGAGCAGCCCTGCCTTCGGTTGAACATCAAATAATTTCGCGGCAAGCGGGATAGGGTCGCGGCAAAAAAATTTTCAATTAGCGCGTCGGCGGCAATAAAACAGAGGGAACTAGAGATCGGGGGGCGGGTATAAAAATCGCCTGGCCAATAATCGCCTTTGCCTCCTTCGGAAAATCCGAGGGCAGCGAAGAGAAAAAGGGAGTGAGAGAAAAGGGGGGGTGGTCCGGTGCTATATTGGCCAAAGATTGGGCGAACGACGAAAAATGAATTACACCCGGAGGTGGAGGAGTCAGAAATAGATCCCAGCGCCTATACGGATTCGCTAAATTGAATCCCTCACCGGGAATAGACTCGCGTCCAATCTTCAAAAACTCGCGCGCTGCCGGCTGCTCGCATTTTTATCCTGGTTCGTCTCCTTAGAATTTGATTTGAAAAATACGGGTTAACTATTAAAAAGCACAAATTACCTTCACCTGACCTTTAAATTAGAATCCAAGGTTAAAGCCAAGGTCACCCACAGTCTGCCCTTTTTGAACTTTCTAACTTTTATTCAGATCAATTTTTACTGCGAAAGTGAATACCATAACTCTGGTGTTATTTAATTTCATTCATTAAAATGACTACTTGGTGTAAATAATAAGTAAGTAGCACTGTCAAGTGTTTCGCCTTACCCAAACGTTTCCTTAAACTTTATACAAGTTAACAGCCCGAACACCTGGGTAGTTGGAGTCTAAAACCGGAATAGTGGTGTTTCAGAACCACTACTCTAAATTGATACATCAGCCTTCCTTGAAATTGAGATTGATATTTTTCCGCTTTCGCATCTTTTTCTTCAAACATGAAGAATGGTTGGTACAATTGACTCGCAAATTAATTGCATTTATGAAATAAATACATTCATCTTAATAAATGTTCGTTATCTTTGCCTATTTCACATTATACCTATAAATCTCCAAAGAAAATAAACTATAATAAAGCAGTCACATAAAAGTTTACGGTAAGCAGCCGAATTTTTCTACGAGCAGCGCATAACTTCCCCAGCAATCAGTTTTTAAATCTCACCTACACCGCGAAACAATTAACTTGGCAGACTTGGCAACGGTAACCTCGACCCCCAGCGCAGCGACAAATCCCCGCGACGTCGGCTCTGATCAAAGTCAGCGTCTGCACCCCGGGCTCGGAGCTCAAATAAAACACCCGGGGCGAGGCTTCTAATTCCATTTCCTCAGGACCGGGGCCGATCGGATGCCCACATAAATCGAGCAGGCGCGCGAAGATAAAGCCCCTAATGTGATATATATTCGGGGATTCGTCGAAGGCGCCTCGTCTCGCGGTAAATGAGGCGCGACTGGGCCTGGCTCCGCTGATAATTCGCCGGCGAAATTGCCCCAGGCGTCTCTCCTTTTGTCTCGCGCCTTTCGCGAGGAGGCCGTAAGTGGATTTCCGAGGAGGCGAGATAATCGCGTCTGCCGACGTCTCGCTGTATCACCGCGGGAGAGAAAACTGAGCGGGTCTTGGGGGTGGCACACCGGCAGCCGAGCGGCATTTGCATTTTCGGGGATATTTTTTGCAGGTGACAGGGAGGATTTCTTGATTTTTCATCATCAAGATAGACGTTGATGAGGGTATTGTGAGGCGCGGAGCAAGCAATGAGGAGGAAGGGAACGAATTTGTAACTCAACAACAGGGGCAACGATATTCATGTTTAGAGCTTCTCAAATTAGCTGGTTTATTACTTGAGGAAAGAAATTTGAAAAAAATTGATATACACAGTTTTAATTATGTGCTTGGAAAAATAACAGGAAAAATTGTTATAAATTCTTGAAAGTAATAATAGGCTTTGAAAATGAAAATGTTAGCACATTTTTAATAGAAACATGAATATAAATTGCTTCTTAAAAAATCAATAAATACCAATTAATCCAATCTTTTAATCCTACGACAATCAGCGTGACTGCGAAGCATACAATAGAGGGAAAAAAATCACAGAATCGGAGCTTGAGAGACGATTGCCATTAACTCATCTTAAAGCTTGATTAAAAAGAAAACTCTTGTACTCTTCGCGGAAATTAATTCCTGACCGTTTCTTTCGCGGTTGAGAATAACACCCGTATCGCTAGCGAAATACAACAGTGGATCACGTAGGAATTTGGCGTCCGTGTTTAACTTGATTCGGTGCCAATTCGCTCCGAAAAGTTGATTGAAGCGTCAATTATGCAAAGGTACGGTCCATTTTGCACGTAAACAATGCTTCGCTACATTATGAAAATTATTCGACTGCTTTCTGATTTACGCGTATTCCATGCGCATTAATGAAACATGCACAATTCGATTTTCGTCCATGAGAGTGCATTAATACCCAGTGACGTTGATGGGACGTGGAAGCGCGTGACATCCGTTCGTTCTTTTCCATTGTTTCTTTATTTGGCGACACCGACTGGTCGATTAATATTCTAGTATAATTACTTCAACAGCGAAATTTCTTTTTGAAAACTGTTTGGTAAACATTATGAAGTGACATGGGTAGTAAAAATTGATACATAGCGAAGAAAATAATTTCTCATAAAAATGTTTCTGATGCTTGTGGTAATGTTTACTAAATTATGAGTTATTTCTAGCAAACTGATCTCCGGATTATCCCAAATGCCATATCAAGGTCAACTTTATTTTCAAATAGGAACCTTTATTTTTAACTTCAGTTTCTGAAAGCTGGAATTTTACATTCAGATACAATCTCGTGTTGTCTCTGTTTAGTTCACATGATCCGCATACTATCGATAAAACCAATTTTCCTGCATTGTACTTGAAATAAGAGCTCCCATGTTAATTTCCTTTTTTTATTGCTGTTTTAATCCTTATAGGTAATTTTCACCGTTTCCATAAATAAGTGTATAATCGTACAATTCTCGCTCTTTCAGAATTTGAAGTAAAAAATATGGATTTCCATTTAAAAATGAAGTTGACCTGGAAATGACCTTAGAATCATTGTTAAGGTGAAAATAATAGTCATTATTAGTTTCCTCTTTGAAAGTTACTTCAATAGTGACCTTGATCATGTGAAAATATCCAACCGTTTCAGAACTTTAGACATACCCGGTATAATTAGTAAGACTGATAAAACCATCTTGCCAGAATAAAAGTTATTGGTTCTTTATTTATTCTCTATTTGAACATTCAATTAGAACACAATACGAGTGTCCAAGTAAGTGTCCATTTATTTGGAAAATCCTAAAATATAGTTGCAGAAACTAGCGGATAATTTTCACATTCAACAAAAAGTTTCAACGTACTATATATTCAAATCGCCATTGAATCCGTATCTCATATAAATCAAGCAATTGCCGCTCGATTGAAAAAGAATAAAGGAACGAAACGAAAAACGCCATAAAGAAACGGCGATCTGCAGTACCAAACGGTAAAATTGAAATGGCATTATTGCGAACGAAGCGGGCTTCGGGTTTCGCCTTTAATAATGAACCCCCCGCCGGGGCTCGTTGGTGGCGGGACGCCCGCGGGCTTGTTTATCGTGCGGGCGAGAATAATAAAATACCTTTTTCGTGGATTGCCGGTGATAGCGGTGCGGGTGCAGCATGCACAAGTAACGGTCGATCGCCATGCAGACGAGAATGACGGCGCTTTGCTGGGTCAGGGCTCCCCTCAGCAGTGCCTGCAACAGCCAACGTGTTACCATTATCAATCAATCACCAATCTTAGGTTATTACAGTGGTGTATTAATAGCTTGTGAATGAACCAAGTTTTAGTTGTAACAGGATTGGATGGTGGATATTTCTTTGATGGGTTGATGGAACATTTTAAGGATGCGAAGAGATTATAATAAAAAGGAAATTAAACGGAGAATGAGTTTTTGAAAAATGTTCATTCACAAAATATCAGAGTCTGTTTTCTTTTCTCAGTGTAAATATAATGGACAAATAATTGTGACGACTGACGGACATAATTAGATATTTAATTAAAAATCTATTAAAAAACTTTAAATTTTCCATTGTTCGTAGGATAATTTGCTGAAAATTAAATTATGTAAATATTTGAAATTCATAAGAAATGATTGTTAGAATGAAGTATTGAGAACAAATTTCAGGACTTGGCTGTAGGTACTTTGAATCGAATTAGAAGTTTTTAGTCGAGGATGGGCCGAACCTGCTAAAACATTGAAACCAGCTTTGCGGCTTCCAATTTGGTTATATGAGCTTATGAAAATTTCATCAATATTCAATTTATTTTTTACTTTTGGTTATTTGCATAAAAAATTATTTTTAAACCGCGTGAAATGGAGGTAAATAATTCATCATACAATATATAAGAGAAATTTCCACGTCGGAAGTTTTGAAGGAACCCATTACGAACAATTTGATTTTGAACATTAGTCTTGTAGATCCAAACCAGTCTGAAATTGTGGAATATTTTTTTGACGATACAAAGCTTTCATGAGAAATCAAATAAACTGCTGTCAAAACACCATATCAAAAGGGATTTTCCAAAAAAACCAAGTACATAAAATCCCGTTAACACAATGTTATTCCAACGATCACTGGTGATGGTGCAGTTGGCCTGGACTTCTTGGAATTCAATTAATAAAATATTTACGGTGACACGCGTTTACAGAAATTTAATGATACCCAAGTTACGTCAACGACGCGAACGCAGTTATTCAATTACGAAGGCAATGATTTCAGGCGTAACAATTCATTTCATCGAGCTAACATTTTTCATCCCTACATCTACATTTCTGCCTCTGTATATTTAATATAAAATAATCTATATTTATCGGTCGCCTCTGACAAAACGAACAAAATAACCATTAAACATGATAACTCGGCGATGATCCGCTGATTGTCTTTTGTTGCTGCCGACGGAAGTAACGCGCGGCTTTATGCTCCTCGTAAAAAGGCGTAACGTCCGAGCCATGAATCTAAATCAATCCTCCGCGGAACTTCGCCGCACGTAAAACGAGCCACGTAACGGCCGCATAAGAACTAAGACTCGTACGAGCTTTTAAAAGCCTCGCGTTTCGAGTTTCAATCGGACCTGCCGAACAATCGATGATGGAGAGGAGGGAGGGTGGAGTGGGTGGGGACTAATGATGGCACTGGTAAAGTGGCCCGAATTCGCGCTCGGCGGTGCGAAAGTTCACGGGAAAAATGACGAGAGCAACCGCGCGTGATAACCGAGTGCGTTGATAGCGGGTCGAAACACGCTGGACGTTGCGGGAAGTTCGTTTTATTTGGCGACTGCATCCAACAGTCGAAATATTTTTCTCTTGTCGTGCAATTTTCTCGGGTTATTTATTGCGCTTTGAATAACAATTGTTTTCGTTTAATGGTATAGTTATTTATTAACAGATTTTATTTGTATCTGTCAATTCAGTGGTATTCATTTCAATGACTGGGATGTTTCAATTGATAAATTAATATTTGTCGAATTTCTTAAATTAAACTGCGATTATAAAGAGTCAATTTCTTGCAAAATATATAAACTCCACCAGCGGAGCTACATTACGAAAGCCAGCATTTTCAAAAGCTTCTCTTGCGAAAAATATACAAGGCGAAATCTCGCAGCCCTCTGTTCTAAACCTACATTCTCTCATTTTCATATAAAAAGCGTTCACGCTCGAAAGTAAAGTTAAAAAAATTTACACAGGAAATCAAAAAACCGTGGCGAAAATTATGTTAGCGACGCGGTGAATTCGAATCTCACCCCGACATTCTTGAAGCTCAGTGCTGAAAAAAAAAAGAAAAATCACCAGATAGAAAAGAAAATGGGGGTGAATATAAGGTACGAAGCTCTATGAGAGCACACGGCGAAAATAATCGGGACTCGAACGCATAATGAATCGCTCGCGCGCGATAACCGATTTCCGCTCGGCTCCTTTCACCCCCGCGTGCGCGCGATTCGCGCAATAATTTACGCCGACGGCTCGTTTTCCATCGTTTTCTCTCTCATTCCCCGGCGTTCATTCCCCCGCCTCTCTCTCTCTACCTCGCCCTTTCTCTCTGGGCGAATCTCTATTTTCTCCGGACTGTAGTTTCTCGATTTCATTCGCCGCGTATTGTCTTCCCGGAGCTCTCTACCAATTTTTTCGACCTTTTTCCACGCTCGCGATGTGTATCGTCCCTCGTTGTTTTTCTTGCCTTTGTTTTCTTTTTTTCCTACCCTGTAAGCTGCTACCTCTGCTCGCTATCGGAAGTTTGTTTTGATTTCGGGATGATTGCGATGTGTGGAAGGACGAAATAACAAGGCTTTTTGTAAAATTTCAATCAGCTGATGATGAAATGATAAATGACAGTTTGAAACTATAGATCTGGTCGATCTTGTATCTTGTATAATGCTCAAACTATAAATCTAGATTTTGTAGATAATATTTGTTCCTCCATCCACATCCACATACCAACGAAATAACACGAATTACTGGTAGAGACGGAGGATGTCTCCGTAGAAAAAGATCTTTATAGGTAAATGTTATGCTTTTCGATATACTTATTGTTAGTAATATTCTTGTTTTGATATTGTCTTGAAATGCAATGAAGGGCGTATGCTTATATTTTAGAACAGTCTTACATATTTGGACATATGGATAGATAAAAACTAGAACTTCAAACGATACTGCAACAACTAATGCCAAATGAAGGATGATAATGCAGCTGAAATAAGATAATTACTGACTTCTACGAAGCGCCACTACGAGTGGCAGGGGGAGCGGGATGCGCACTTTAAACGAAGATGGGCGTACAGGATTATAAAGAGCGTCAAAGTGAACAGAACAAAATTAACGTTTCAATGTCTATTTGAGCTAATAGAACAAGTAAAATAATCTACATTGTTAAACAGCGAAGCTGAATGGGTCGATACTGCATACGATCTTCGAATGCTCAACTCATGGTGAACAAAGGACTTGTACATATGATAAAACGGCGCTCTCTTGTGTTTGGAGACACTAATTTCATCTGCGCTTCGAATGTAGTTGATTCCTGATACGAAGTCACAAAGAAAAATAATAGAAAATTGAGAAAATAAGTAGTACAAAATAAGTGAAGATTGTCGTAGGTTCGTCAATGTCCTGGATTCTTCAATCCCTATCTGTACCTCAGTGATACACGGTAGCACTTGGAGTTTCGGTTTTATAAGGTCATTGCATACCTACATATACTGGCACACATGTGTACGTGTATCTTCATGTAACGAAAATTATCTTTCCAGACAAGAAATTTCTTCCCAACTTGTAATCTGAATCCTATTTCAGTATCATCGTTTCGTTTCGCAGCCTTTCACCGCGCCGTGGTCTCTTGCAACACCGCGACCAATAGAGCATTACGCAAATCATAAAGCTCGAGCTTTCGCGCTCGTATGTCGAATTCCGCACGTCGTCTCGAGTGGGTCAACGACACAGAATCGCCATTCAGTTCCTATAGGTCGTATTGTTTCCCCACGAGTGCGAGCGAAACGTGCCCTTTAACCCACCCTACAAAGGTGACTAAATAATCCGTCCGCGACTGCTCTTGCATCCAATGTTGCCGGTTGCTTAGGAACGTTAACGGCGGCTAACGTTTACATGTTGGATGCATGGAAATTCGATTTGACGACATAAATTGAAATGCGGTTTTGGGGGATTTATTTTAATTGGCTTTTGATTGTTGATGGACGCTAATTAGAATTTGGAGGTTAAACTAATGTTAATGATTAAATATAATTTAATAATGATTGCTAACAAATGTAAAATAATTTGCATCTTTCAAAGGAAAAGTTGCGCGAAAGAAAAATTTTCTTGCAATCCTCATGAAGATAAATTACCATCCGTAAAAATCTTCAACGCACCTTCTATACTCGTACTCGTAGAACTCATTTCAGAAACTTTCTGACAATCTGAATCATTCTGCGAATGTATACGCGATTACAGATACTAGAGGCGCGTCTGCACATGTCAAAGGTCGTAGAAGTACAATGTTGAAGTCCCCCTTTTCTTTTGTGCAGTTCGAGCAAATAAGTTAGAGAGAAAAAGTGAGACAGAATGAGTGAGAGAGTATATGAGAGAGGATGATAGAGGAAGAGTGGGGGGAGGAGGGGGTGGAGAGAGAACAAGAATTTGCGCGCAAATAGAAATATATCGAGTTCTTTCGCTATTACTTCATCGTATTTGCGAAAACTCGATATGCGCATTTCGTCGTATCCCTTTTCCTCCCTCTAGGACTGCTGGCGCTCGCCCCTACCTGTGTACGTTTCGCGCCTTTGTGCTTTACGCGTACTATGTCCGCTGTTAAAACATCGCTAAACAATTCTAGCTCTTTTCACGCCAGTGAAGCTGCAAGAAACATGTGATTTACTTCACTTTGATTATTTTTAAGAGATGACAGAGTATGAGGCAAATTTATTTCGTTTAGAGAGTTACAAGGGCGATCTCATTTTTGAAACAATCATTTTTATGAAATTTTTGTTATTATTGACATTGAAATGACCTTCAAAATGAATATTCAAAGTCAAGTTCAAGGTCATTTTCTGAAGGGGGGGGGGAGGAGTTTATTTTTATAGCGCGAATTTATTACCTTTCAAGTATTCTGATAAATTGTTCATTGGCGTCTTCATTAAATTACTTTTTATGTTTTATGTTCTTTTAGTTTATTCATACAAGTACAGCATGATTAGACATTTTATAACTTTTATGACTGCCTACTGGGTAATGAAGACAAGGCTGCAAAAAAATAAATTTTATTAACAAATTGATTAAATATATTAAGCTTTGACTGAAAAAGTTATGTAAACTTGCATAACAGTTTACATTGCCCTCAATGCATTTCCCTTTCCTTCATAAACATTTCGTTATTGCGTCCACAAAACTTAAAAAACCGTATTCATTACAAGTACTTCCTTAAAATGATAGTCGTTTACCTCCTCTCCGTACGCTCGACAAATAAGAAGCGCGTCTCTCCATCATCACCAGTCCACTAAATAAGCGGTTAATTCGTATTAAAGCGACAAGATTAATCCTGCCGCCCGTAAATTCCAGCGCACAGCGCACGACTCTCCTCGCTCGCGTATCTTACCACATTTTACCTCCACCCCTAAAAAAAGAAGCAGCAGCCCAGCCTCCTAGGGAAAAATTGCATTCCTCGCGCGGCTGAAAAATTTACACCCCAAAGTCTGCAGAAAAAAGGGCGAGGGCGGCAGCACGCCACTCGGGCTTTTAGCCCGATTAAGGAGCTCGTCTCGGAGGGTAGGCGCGGGGGGAGGGACGATTACCGTAAAGCCGGTTAAAGAGCGGTGGACGATTGCGCGCATTTGGTGAATTTACGCCGTCGGGTCAAAGCAGCCGCGGATGCTTTGAATCGCGAATCGCATGGTACGCCGCGGCTGAAGCCCTTTCAGCGGTGCGCCCCGGTGCAGCGAGGGAATGCGATTAGTCGTTCGAAAATGGCTTTTTAATGCCCAGTGAAGGTTTTTTTGGTGGAGGAAGCTGGTGGAGGGTAGAGGAGAGGACGACGTTCGTATTTTGTTTTAGTGGCGATAAGTGCTTCGCACATATTCAGGAACGTTGGAGTGGGTTGATTTACTGAAGTGGGATGACTTATTCTATTTTCGAGCGATAGGAATTTACAAAAATGTTGGATGCATTAGGATCAGTTTTTAGTTAGAAAATTAATTAATGTGATATTCAGTTGAGACAGAAACGTTAATTATTGTGTAATTAAAGATATAAAAGTATCAATGTTCTTCATTTCATTTTATTAGGGATTATTTATGTCTGACCGTACTCGACAAATTCTACTTACGCCACGTTAGGGCTACACAATAGTAAATATGCATTATTCAAATAGTTTTATATTCTTTGCTGTATAAAATAAACGATAAATATATATAAAATAATACAATAAAAAAAAATCGCGAATAAAACAACAATGAAAAATGATTTGCAAGTGAAAGTCGATAGTAACGTCGTAAAGTTTAACAGAAAATTGTAGTCAGTGGGAGTTGACATTTGAATATGATTTGTGAAATCTAGTATCGCACTACGGAATTTTATGCAACGGTGGTTTGAGTCGGCTTTCACCGCGTGACATCGGATGTGTCAGGTATACAGCCATCCGGATTTCACCGAAAAGCACAAGCGGTGGAAGTTTGAATACCACAGCTCAGTTTGTTCAAAATATTTTCTCGATTAATCACTGAAATTTTATTTTTGTTTACTCTTATTTCAAATGTACATTTCAAATTTGTACAAAATTGTATTGCTGTGTTATATTTTATGAAGAAAAACAAAGTTGATTAATTACTTTTGGTAAATAAATATCTTCCGGTTTATTATATTTTTTAATCAATTTATTAACAAGAATAATTTTGTTCAATTAAAAACAGATTATTGAAGGTCTACTTATTAAATAGAAGTAGAAACAGGAAGTGTTCATTTCAAAGGGATCTGGAGTAAAGTACCGAATATCACATAGGAGTAAAGTACACTATTCCTTCAGGAAATTCCAGCCCTCACTGGTTCGAGGCTAGAAACTTTTCCCTCGGGAAATAATACTGCACTTTCCTCCCTTCTGACATAATGTAATACCACATTGCACATGTTTTTATTCTATCCAACTTAATCACAGTTATTTAATTTCCTCTAATCGCAGTGAACTTCCAAAATATTTCCCAAAACAGTGCCGACCCTTTGTTGAAAGAAAGAACCAACGCAAACCGCACGTAAACCATAACAAAACCGCAAGCCTTCGAAACCTCGAAAAGCAACCGCACTGTCGACGTGCATCGACTCCCCTCGCAAATCGTGCCTGCGAACTTTTGGTATTTAAAAGCAAGGCCTCGCTTTTAACTTTCGGCTCTGGTGTACGCGTGGTGAGGTGGAATGGAAGGGGGGCGGGGGGCGGCGGGACATCGAGAGCGAGCAGCGGCACTAGTCTGCGAGAGATTTAAGATGGTTACTATGGTGACTGTTGGCGTTAAGCCAGGAAAAAGCTCGGATAATCCGGGGAGCGCGCGCCAGGATACCCGTCTGGCGGTGGCCTCGTTTTCGCCGGCGAGCGAGACCTTCACCCGGTTGTAGCGGTGCCCTGGCGCCGAAGGACGCCGGCGTCTTTTTTTTCCTTCTTTTTTTAAAGAGCTGCTAATTTTTACCCGGGGAGAGAGGTGGCTCTTTCAACGAGGCGCCTTTCTTGCTGGCGTGGAGGCGCGAGAGTTTTTGCGTGGTTCGCGTTCTTTTGAGTTTGCTCCTTGATGAGGATTGTTGCGGGTTTTTTCTGGAGTTTCAAAGTAAAATGGATGTTTTGTTACTACGCTTGGAATACTTTGTGGATTTTAAGGAATTAAGTGGTTTGTTGCTTTCTTGCGTGCCGCGTGGCGTACGCGACATAAAAAAAATAAGATATATCCATGTAAGTTACGTAAAAAAAGGAACAAACCACTTAATTCCTTAAAATCCACAAAATATTCTAAGTGCACTAACAAAGGTATTTTTTTTTTACTTTAAAAATTCAAAGTTTTCTCTGAGAGAAAGCAGTGCAGCATAAACTACAAATATAAAATGCATTTTATACGCATTAAAAAAAGAATACAGAATAAACATGTGTTGGTTGTATTTTTCATCCAATCAAGATATTGTACTTAATATTTTGGTGTAATTATTAATATTATAAAATAAGTACTTGTTCAAAGAGTACCTCTCTCATGTATAGATAAAATTTATAATACAACTTTTCATTTTTTCAAAATGAAAAATTCGAATGAATTAAAGTAAATTCTTCATTACCAGAATCAATAAAAAGGTTCATTATACATCTAGCTTCGAAAAAAAATTAACCGAGATTAAGCTGATCAATAGAGACGAATTAATTCAAGCTCCTTTTTGCCCTCTCCTTGCTCTCTTTTTCTCCTTCGTAATCGAAATGAGAGGGAAAATCAAAGCTAAATCTAGTAATACCCGAGAATCTGGAATTAAGCTGATTCTTGTACTTCGCAGGCTATTATCGCTGATTACGATTTTCTCGGACACGAACGATGGGTTGTTAGTTTTTTACGCGATCGATCATTATCGATCCAGTCCTTTTGCGGGTTCCTGATACCACGTTTTCAAAAAGGAGCTAAAGTTCATTTAGTGCAGCTTTTAATCAAATAGCTAACAAATTTTACTAAAGTAATTAACAAATTTTTTTACGAATTTATTAATATGTGGTTGACATTTACGTACTAAACCACTTTAATTCTTTGGTTGATGCGTGAGGTGTTTTACAATTTCCTGTGACATGAATTTTCTTTTGTCATTTAAAAGACATCAACCCACGCATGGTGGTATTCGTTTTTCTTTTATAAACATACCTCCTTCTTTCTTATAGTCTAATTTTAAAAGTTTATTAATAACACTAATATTAACTTTGACACTTTAAATGTGCATAATTTTAAAATCAATGAAAGTAGCACTAATCTTTAAGTCATTAATTATACTCAAAGGATTAAATCTCCTTGAAACTTTAGTATGGAACTTATATAATCATCTTAAAGAAAGTATAAAACTTATGCACTTGCGTAACTCGAAGCTTAGTAAAATAAGCTTAATTTCATCAGTTGATTTTGAAAGGAAGAAAAGTTTGCAACAAAATACCATCACGTAAAAACCGCACGTACCTCATATCACGTGATAGCAGGTGATTCCGGCAGCTTGTCCCGCGCGTGACGCGTCAATTAGCCAGCGGATACGTCGGGAGTCGTGGGGCGCACGCATTAGCTCCACGGCTCGTAAAAAGAGAGGAACGGGGGTAAACGAATCGTACGTTAGCGTTAGTATGGTACACTAAACAGGGTAACTGCGGCTGTGAACGAGCAATTCGACGATGAATTCAAAAAATTTGGTTTTGAATTGTGAACAAGTCTGGATACCGCATGTTAAAAAGGGAACTAGTATAAACGAAGGAATGATTATTTAAAATAATAATAATATACCTTGACAATTTATTGTTTTTTACTCAACCAATCCATCAAAATGAAGAACTACGATAAAACAAACTAAATCCATAATACCATTATTAAATTCAATAGCACAGCTTAGCAACTAAAGAAAAAAAAGAAGACTCCCTCCATTACTCTTAAACTAGATGAAAGCTCTTTATCCCCAGGCGGATTCAATTCATCCGTTCGCAGCCGCACTTTACAATGTGTTTTACAGACAAGATGGCCATCCGCACCCCGTTAAAATCCTCAGGATCCCGGGAGATATAACGACGTGCGTTTGCCTCACTTGTGGAAACTCGCGGCCGAGAGAAAGGGCCGACTTCGTGAATGCGCGACGCGGGAGGCGGCGAACGACTCTCGCCGATCGCGCGCCTTTAACGGCGCGAACGTAAAGCTCCGCGCGCGGGATCTCGAACCGGGGGATTGTAAAATTTTACGAGGGACCGCGCTCCGAAACTTTTCGCCCCCGAGAATCTCCAACCGGGTTTCTTTCTTTTTATTTTTCTTTTTCGTGCGGTGAAGTGGCCTGTCGGGGAATTCTTCTGCGTTCGAGGAACGCGTAATTGGTTTTACGAGAGGAGGTATCGACTTATGGTTCAGTTATTGGTTTAGTCCGAGTGGTGTTTATTGTTTTGCAATTTTTATTACATTGTAGTTTTTTTCTCATAATTGTCATTCCAAAAAAATGAGAAAAAATGCAGATCGCGTGATTAATTGCTTGGAGCAGTGATTTATTACTGTATGAATACGGTAAAGAAGAAAAAAATATTACTTTCTCAAGATGCTACAATTGAAATCTCAAGATTAATTTCACAGATTAATAAATCAACTTATAGTGGTATCGCAAATAAAAGCTTTATATAAATGTCTGGAGAAAATAATTTTACTTTCTCATTTGCCACGTTCAAGTATCCTTCAATTTCATAAAAAAATATTGTTAAAGAGGTTATTAATATTTAAAAGTATAACCAAAATTCAAATGTACTTTTTTTATAACAACAATAGAATGTGCTGTACAGACAAAAAATAAAGTCACTGATAGGGCGTTTAGTCACACCTTCAATTAAAAATATTCTAAAAATACTTCAAACGTAAGATTCGTGCCCGACAAGCGAGCCTCGGCTTTATGCCTTCGAGGGGGTGGGGAGGAGGGGGAGGGGGTTTAGCAGGAGTGAGATCGAAGCATCGAGCTTTTACGCGCGAGCGGTGTATTGACCTTGGCGCGCTCGCGCGAGAAAAGCATCCACTCGAGCACGAGTCCTTTATCGGCTGAAATTCGCCTCGGAGCCGAGCGACGCAGAATTTCGTGATGGAATATTCACAAGTTTCTTTTTCGGCGATGCGACGGTACATAATTTTAATCCGGCGAAAAGGGGAACCTCTGAAATATTTTATTCAAATTGTGTTTTTTTTTTCTTTCTTGTTAATTGCTATTTGTTGTTTACCAATGGTGCTTTTTTCGGTAGTCCGAATATTTTAAATTCACCCAGCGGTCAAACATTTTAACCGTTGCGAGTTTCACTGAAATGCGTAAATTTTTTAACAACTCGTTTGGGGAATATTGACGAAGGTCGTGATCAATTGCTGACGGTGGCATGACAAAATTTGTTTGTTCTGCCGTAGTGTTTTTAAATTGAAAAACTTTTTTTAATCGTTCGCAGAACATCTGTTAACAGAAATTTATTTATTTTGTAAAGAAGTACTATGCAAACGTTAGGAATTAAAGTAATTTAACTTTAAAGAAAAGTTTACCTAGCCTTTTATATAATACAGTTTATTGTTTTTCAGATGATATACTTAAAACCATTACTTATAAAATATTATTTTTTCAATATTCTTTGAAATTATTGAATTGCACACTGTTGAATCCAATTCGTTATTTGCTTACCAAAAAATAATCAAAACCAAGGAATTCAAAACTTAAGATTTTAATATTCTACTTTGCCGTAATTGAATCCTCGAAGAAAATCGAATAACGCAAGAGCCGTTAGCCAAGGAGAATGAAGTTCTAGCCACCCCGCGCTACCCTAAGTTCGCAAGCTCAGAAAAAGCTGGCGCGGCGAATTGTTACCGACGTAGCGGGAACTTCGGAAAAAAGGAGAAAAAGGCACTGGTTTCCATTCGCGATTCATGAAGCGAAATTGAGGATCGACCGTGGCAAGAAGCCGCGGCGTGCCCGCTCTGCATTATTGAATGGCCGCGATAGGAGGGACACCTTCACATTACGTACTGAGGAGTATTGTCTGTAACGATCGTATGAGTTTACTTGTGGAAAAAATAACCGAGAAGTAGTCGCCTACAGTGAATACCTAGATTCTTGGCAGTTTACTCCAAAAAGAAAGGGAAGGTAAACGGCCAAGTTTATCCATAAAATCCAAACAGCCATGGAGGGGGGTTATCGGAGAAAAAAATTAATGTTCGTAAAAAAAACTATCCAAAAAGTGATGAGGATCTAGATTCTCTAATTCGGTTGAGGTAATTTACAGCAGCAGCGAACTTCAGACCAAATGTAAGAAAGGCCACTTGTAATTGTCGACATCCCTAATGTGATGTTGAATGATAACAGAAAACAGAAATTATTGATCATCCTCTTAAAAGTACTGGGCAGTTCGAAGAGCAAAAGACTATTACAAATGTGCAGTACCGCTTCAGGATGGAATGAAGCACTAAGTACGCTGCTCAGAAAATGAAGAGTGTTGGATGCATTTGATATAAATCTAAAACTAGGAAGTTATCCCTTATAGTGGATGGGACAAACGTTTTTGGCGCTGAAGAGACTTCCGGAATATCTGGTGAAGGTATTAAGCAATTTCATAGACAATAGGTCATTACTAGTACAGGCTGAAGATTTTAAAAAAACTCACAATACGGAACATCAAATATGATCGTTTACTACAGACTCACGGTTCTGGAGCTAGTTTACTTGATAGTTTAAAAGATGGGAAGTTGTGCATCCTGGGAGCTTCGTGGACGAAGTGGTTTTGTTAGCAATTACCTGAATGGCACGAGGCTTTAGCTTGAGTACAACGGTGCTAAATACCAGGAAAAAGATCACAACATTAACCCTTAGAGTACTGGGATTTCAAAAAATGAAAAAACAGTATTTGTATTGAAGTGAGTTATCAAAACCCCTACTTAGGACACAATCTTAGTCGATTGTTGGAGAGTCAGCCTATGATGTGAAGGACCATATAAAGAAAGCGTATACTAAGGCAGGTAAAATAGAATGACGACTACGACCGCTGATGCCCAATATAAATGGCTTTGTGTCATCAGTAATTATCGCAGTGTATCTCAAGAAGTGATCCTACTGTTTGTAGGTACGATCTGAATGTAGTTATTGGCCAAAGATACGGTAAGTAGCTGATGTACGTCAAATACCGATAAAGATGGAAGCTCACTAAGCGTTATGATATGACTGGCAAACAGAGAAGCATAATAGTCGATCCTACTGCGATTGTAGAGCTGACTGAGTACATCATCTTCGCATTTTATCCCTTTTTTAATATTGTTTAACCTGTAGGAAGGAGTTTTATAAGGAAACGTCATTTTATACCAGGAAATATAAAGTAAACATTTTTTTTATTTTCTCATCTTTAAACAGGCTATTCACCTTTCAACTCCTCATTCAAAAATACATTTTACGACAATACTCTACCAGGTAACTACCCACCACTCCGCAACTTGTACAGAAGATTACAAAGCCTCTGAAGCACCTCGCACTCATTGTCAGTATACCTTCCCTACTTATCACCGTGAACCCTTTTCCAGTACTACTCAGAACTCGTAACGATTCATCGCTGTTCAGCCATACATCAGGCGCTTTTAATGCGCTCCAGCGAAGAGAGCCGGGATAAATCAGCGACCGCGTGACCGATTCGCCGAGGTGCCTCCTAGAAGCCGCATAAATAAAAGCCCTTCTCTTCGCGCGCTCGTTAAACCTGCTTGCCCGAGTAACCGCAGGGAAGAAGCGCGCAAACCACTGGCGCTCGGCCGAGCCGTTACGCCGCTGCGCTCGCGCGGGAATGAAGAAATATATAGGGAGGCGCCGCGCCGCCACAAATCAACGGCGGGCGGAGGCGCCGCCGAGATTATCGCCAGGAACTCGATAACGCGCGCCGCCCTCTCCCTCCCCCCTCCTTCAGGAAGTGGCCCTAGCACCTGACGGCAATTTCCTCCCGCGCGAACTCGTCACGATTTACGCGCCCGCGCAGGCCGGGAAATGCGACTGCGGGGGCCGCCGCGGCGAGGGGGGAAAATTAATAGGAGCAGCGCGACTGACTGCCGAGTGGATGAAAGAAGATGCAGATTGAGCGATCGATGCCGTCTTCAGGGCAGCTTTTTTCTCGATTAGAGGGTTGATTTTTTTGGAGGGGATTGGTATATTTTTATTTGATAAGGTACTAGTGAGGTTGATTACATGGGATTTTTCTTTTTTATAAAATAATTATAAAGAAGTGATTGGAACCAATTTATACCAATGATTAATTGCTAGTACATTACCATTCTGAAGAAATATGAAACCAATATCATATCCACAAAGAACAGCATATGTTAAAACAATGAATATTATAATCATGAAAAGTATGCTAATGTTATGTATTTAAATTTTTAAAGCTGCTTTTCTCCATTTATATTTCTGGTGTTCAGAATACGGTCCGCATGATTAAAATGTGAATTTACAATGAAGGTTCCTGAAATTATCGCATTATCTTTGAGATTTATTTTTCTAAAACCTGAATAAAGCAGGATAAAAATAATTAGTTTAATATTTTTGTGAGTGAAAATTGAATTAAAAGTACACCACATTTGAGACAAATTGAAGGCGTTATTTATTCCCTTAAATACTACTCAGTCAATTAATTTTTAAACTAAATGTTAATTTAAAGACGCTACACTGTTTCATGGCCGCATTATATGTCGAATAAGGCTTTTCTGAATAGAAATGTTTACTACTGACTTCCCAAAATAAGCTGTAAGTTGTAAATAAAAAGCGAGCCCGTAAAAAAGGGACAAAGTACTCAGTAGTTTGTAAAAACTGTCGCTACATTTGAAACTACGTTAGAGGGAAAGAATGGAGATTACAGAACATCAGAAAATAAAAAGAAGAAAAAAGAAGTGTTGCGATAAAATCCGGAGAAAAATAATACCGACGTAAAAAAAGAGATTTAGAGGCGCAGAAATAAGGTAGACGGAGCATGACGGAAAGAGGATAAAAAAGGAAGGGGGTGGGAGGGCAGAAGCACAGAGGCAGAAGGACGGTAGCGGAATCGACGGAGAGGAAGAGGGCGAAATCGTCGCTGGCTGGTTTATTAGCTCAATGAAAGAATTATTGGCGAGAATTAACGAGTCGTACCGAGGAATCGGAACGTTGCTCCACTTCCTTTGAGATTGAATTAAGATTTTCTTAGTGAACGAACCATTGCAGGATGCCTTTTCAAGGAACTCGAAAAGATGCTATCTTGTCGTTGCTTGTTTCAAAATTTTTTATTTAGTTTCTATTAATAGAAATCTTCAAAATGTTTTTTTTAAAGTCAGTATTCACCTGTTTATATTTTTAAAAAGTAATCTCTCTTAACGATACTATTACTTTGAGTTTTCTGTATTAACATAAAGATTAAAATTAAAATAGATAATTTAAAAGTACTCTATTTTGTTCATTAATTAAAATTTTAAGGAGAGGTCGAAGTAATTTAAGCTTAGACCTTTGAAAGAGATAGAAATGAGAGATTCTCAAAGGAGCAACCTTGTAGACAATTAGAAGCGAGAATATCAAAATTAGGTGGTTTATCGCAAGATCAGACATTGAAATGTAAATTAACAAAGCATAAACTTACCTGAATTTGACAGACAACCTCGCCGAAAGGCCAACAGCTGTAAATGGCAGGTATGAAACCAAACGGTGTAACCAGTAAGCCGATTGCCAGGTCGTTGCTCGCTAAACTTGTCAGTAGGTACCTCGGCTGTAATTACACCGGAATAAAAAAGATTCGCTTTATATTGCAGAAAAGTACATTGTTTTATTAATATATAATATAAAAATCCTAAAAACAATAAATTGTTACAATATTCTACCCCTGGTAAAAAGTGGCTATATTTTAATCATTTTTAAACGACATTTTAACAATTTCAGGATTAAAATAAACTTTTTTGACCAATTTTTTTAAGGTGTTCCCACGATTCTCAAATTAATTCCAAAAGCAACATTTACCTCCCCATTTCTAAAACATTTAATTTCACAATAAACTTTTTCCCTTTTACCACCATAGTCGAACAACCACAGTATTCTGAACTAAAAGTAATCCTCACCCACATTACCCACTAACGCTCAAAGTACGTATTCTGAAAAAGAAGCATAATGACCTCCCACCGGTGGGGAGGCGGCCAATTCGCAAGTCGCATTCCGCGCGTTCGCACGCGCGAAAATTCAGCCCATTCGGAATCTGCATAAAGTTATTAAGACTGCGTGTCGGCGGGGCTGCAGGGAAAGCACCTCTCGGTGCGATCTTACACCGTCGGCTGGTTCAAGTTTCAAGTGTACATTTCGGCGGGCGTAACCGTGCTAGCCCCTACCACCACACGTAGTCCGATAATGCATTTAGATCTATTTAGAATGCCGCGCGAGATTCGCATATTTATGAATCGAGCGTTGTCACCTGGACACGTAGGCGACCGAGCGAGCACAAAATAAAATTAAAAAAATCAAGAATGACGAGATGTATCAACCTTTGCCTAGCCCATTTTTTTGGAGGCAAGAATCTTTAGGGACGATTGAGAACTAGAGCCTATATTTCAGAAATCACGTGCTTTCCGCACTACCAAAAAGTCTTTGCAATAGTATATTGTGTACCTAAGGTGTAAAGAGGCTTTTTTAAGTCGAATGTATAGTTTATACGCTATTTACTGTTACAAAGTATTGATTTTCCTCTAAGTTTCTTCCATGCTTAATTAACAATTCTATACTATTTTTTGACAAAGCAATAAAATGTAACCTGCTTATTTTTTCTAATTATTTTAATATTTCCAATGGGGTAAATTTTGTGAAAATGAATGAATGTTTTCTTTTTGTTTCAGAATATGCAAGCGGAAATATCCGGCGTGAATTTCTTTTAATCAAGTGGTAGGCGTTACAGACATGATAACTCAGGATTTACTTTTTCAGCATAAAGGATATAAGCAGTTAAAAGTAAGTAACTTTTTCATGATAAGATGTTAAATGACTCGAATGCTTGGAATATTAATTTAAATTAGAAAAGGGAGACTCAAATGATCACGACGAGCAAAAATTATACTCTTACAACCACACGTGAGCTATTTTTTTATGAATGCAGGAGTAAAACTTTTATAGTTTTAAACAATGAAGGCATTTTATTCTGGACTACTTAAAGTGGGGATTTAAAAATTATTTAAATGCCCCATGTGTTGTGAGCTAACATGAATATACATAAATATACAAAACATTACTTATTCAATTAATTAATTTAGTAGTGACTGATCAGTCATTTTATTTAATGCACGATTGAGTGTTTTTTCACTGTGATCGTTATATCCACAATTATTTATTAATTTTACACATTCAAAAATTAAAAAATATAACAATATAAATTTTGAGAATTGTAAATCTTTATGTAAAAAAGTGCCAAAGCAATTGGCAACATTTTTGATGTTATAATCTTGTGAAAAAGAGCGTGCGAAGCACGAACTCACATTTTTTCAAACATACAAACCTCCATTAGCAATTTTTTTGCCCGGTAGTAAATAAGAAGTATTTTACGATTCCTTTTTAGGTCAAAAAATGCGGAAAACATACGTGTGTTAAAAAAGAAGTTATTGCAATTTGGTACCCTTTGAATTTGTCTAGATATATAAACATTAATAAAACAAATTGAATACACTAACTAGTATTTTTATATATTATTTTTATTACGTAAAAAGGATTTGTAAAAATCTATATTCGAGAATTATAACCAATTTAGGCCTCCGTTTTACTTTATTACATTGAAAATATTGAAAACGTAGTTGCATGTTCTGTACGCCTTTCAACTAGACACGGCAAGAAAATTAGAACTGCACGTAACGCGACGCATGAATTCTCTCGAAAACGTGATTCGGTTTGTCTGTACGTGTGAGGATATTAGGGAGACTACCTCTTGATCTTACTACGCTTCTAAATGCATAATTTTATGCTAATGAATTCGTGCATACATCAAGCCCGAGTATATTAAATACTTAATTTTTTATTCCGTAATAGTTATACACATCATTTAAAATAAAATAATTATGGTTTTCTCTATTAGTTTTACGTTATCACAGAATTATGAACAATTTACTCTTGATGGTACATAATTGATGATGCATATTTTTAAATTCCGAATATAAAATGGTGCAAATATCCCTTCTGCGATTTCGAATCCGCAAAAATCAGATTTGCAGTAACGGGACCAGTGAATTTCGATTTGCGCTCATCAATGAAAAAGCTTCGATTAAACTAAACGGCTTATCGGGTAGCCCACTTTAGCTGCATTGCGATGCAACGTTGCCGAAGGAAATCACGTGGGAAATAACTACCTGATATACTTTTATGCCCGGCCATTAATCTTTTGCGGTATGTGCCGTCCATTTTTTTTACTTTTTAAATGAAAATAAAACCAAAAAATGAACCAATGAACTTTGTTAAACTCGCTGGGGATGTGTTCGCGCGCAAATTGCACTGATGCATAGGGAATGAGTTTACATAGATTTTTCGAGTTGATGGATCTTATCATGTCTATGATTAAGTTTTTTTTTAAGGAATTATATGAGTACGGTGAAATTAAATGTACAAAAAACGGAAATATGATGAATTAAAAAATAAATCATATAGAAAGCTTAATATAAAAAATATAAACAAATAAACGGGCGTTATAAAAATTGCAAATAAAAGAATTTTATTATTTCTTTTGTCCAATCGCACGTACTGTAACCACTTCATTTTATACTAAAGGTATTAAGTTTATGTGAAGTTAACGATGATCATTAAATTTTTACAATTATGATGTACTTTCACGTTTATTTTTATACCGAGTAATTCGTTCTACACTTATTTGTAAGCGATTAAATACCCGTTGAGTTTATTAACATTTTACAAAAAAGTCAACTAATACTTTTTAAATCCATTTATGCTATAAATAAATTTCATCCCCATAAGATTAATGAAAAATGTCTAATAATGTAGTATTTTAATCTTTAGCTGGCACACAGGAGACATTCGCGTTAATGCCTCAGAGTAAAAAGTCATTTTTCCGATTTAGTTTACAAATTATATTTTTTTTAACAAATAAAATCAAAATATTTTTGCAGACCACTTATACTATCAGTAAAATAGTACTTGTAGTTCAACTGCAATTTTTTTTCAACTTTATAAAACAAGTAGTAATAGCTGAGGTCAAAAATGCTCCAGTGTGCAGATTACGTTTGGCTCCTGAAGCATGCCAACTAAAGGTTAAGCTCGTAAAATAAACAAGAAATAAACAATCGTAAATAAACACTAAGAGGTTGACTGATGCACCTACCTGCGCGTGTATGTACTTGTGATATCGCCTGCTATTAATGACGCAGATGACGAGTAGGTTGGCCACGAGTATGCCGAGGCTGAGGAGGAGGATGAGGCCGGCACGCACTAGCTCGCCGAAGCCGGGGTTCTGCCAGCGTGCCTCGATGCCTCCGTTAGCGAGGGTGCGCCAGCAGCTGCTGTTGCTCAGCGCTGGCGCCAGCAGTAGCTGCGGCTTCTGATCTATCATCCTCCCAGGCCGCCCTGACCCAGAGCCGCTTCCTCGGCCAGCACCGCGAGGCCGCCGACCCACCGGCCACCGCGCATCGTCACCACTGGAACATACCTCGACCGACATCCCATTTCATTTTACTAATACTTCGATGTTATTTATTAAGTTCATTTTTTTATTGTTCACGTACGGAAGTAGTTGCGGTAGGATTCTTTTTTTAATCGGTGAAAAAATTGTATGATTTTAAGGATTTTATTATCTCAATGCCAAATGCTGGCAACAATATTTTTTGTACTAGTGTGGGTAAAATTAAAATCGAAATTTGATTGGTTCATGAGTATGTCCGGTTGAATAGCGCCAAAAATCAAAGTTTCTAGCCTTAAAAATTGTAGTGCATGATGGGTAAATATATATGTATAAGGTTTTTGAGTGCGCGAAGGGCGTTTAATTTTACTAGTATTTAAAAATTGAATATTTTTATAGCTTAAGATAATTAATTCATACCTTTTAAAATTAAAAATATAGATTAATTAACTTCGCTTAATTATTAACGTAATTACTCCAAATACATAGAAGATAAAATAAACAATAATTAAACAATGTATGTATGGGCATAATTACAATTTTCAATTTACCAAAAATTAATTAACATGGAATTTTGTAATGTTTTTAAAGATTTTAATTAGTGACTAATCAACAGCAAAACTTTTTTCTATTGTAAATTGAAATTCTATTGATAAACTTTACAGTACCTATTAATAAAGCAATTAATATTTCAATCAATATAGCAGTAGCACTGAATAGAAAGGATTATTAGAAAACTTATTAGTATGAAAAAGTTAATTTAAAATTTAAAAAACAAATTATTCTTTAAACGGACTAAATATATAGGACTATAAAAATATCCTCTCGTCATAAATTAGACTGCTGGATCCGATCTGAAATTTGCCATCGCGCGACGTCTCCTTTCAAACCCCATCTTTCCTCATCATTCCACAAAAAATCACGTGATAACCGCGTAATGGAGAGCCTTCAAAAGCTCCTCTCCCATGAAAAAAGTAAGAAAAAATGCAAACTCTAAGCCCCCCCCCCCAAAAAAAAAATTGAAGAAAATCAAATAAGAAAAAGAACGCGAGTGCGAAGGTCCCACGAAGCTTCATCGAATCCCCCGCTTTATTCGCTCTTACTCACCGAGTGCGGAGCTGCGTCTTCGGGGCTGGCGGCTTTCCTCTGGCCCTCTGGCTTCTTTCCCTCGCGGCTGTCGGGGCGCCACCTCCTCCTCCTCCTCCCCCCTCAGGCCGAGGGGGGCGTCGGCTGCTACTCTGCTGACCCGGTGAGAGGTGCGAGGCCGCGCAGCATCTTTGTCGCTGCCGCTCAATGCTCGGATGATCTGTAAGAGCGAGAGACGTTGGGGATTAGTAGCGGCACGGCCGACGACACGTTGGGCTTTACCACTCGGCCCGGGGATGGCTAAGCGGATCCCGACCGGTGGTTTTTGTCAAGGGATTATTATTTCTGCCAAAGGGCACGGGATGAACGAGGACGGGTGCGTATGCGTTAATTTGTTTCGCAGGTGAAAGGTGCATAGGAGAGCATTTTTCCGTCGAAATTACAGGAAAAATTGCCATTTTTATGAGAAATTATAATAGTAATTTTATTACACTTCTTACAATTTTTACATCCGTAATTTTTCACGATTCCCGCAATCTTTATGTGTTCGATTCTTTTCAAGTGATTTTTTAGTTATTTTATTTGTGTATACTTCTATTTTGTGTAAAATTATTTATAATCTTTACTCAGTAAATCCATCATTCAAAAATTTAATTAAAAAAATGTTTCATTACTCAAAAATGCATTATCAATATAATAAAGGATTGTAAATTAAGCATTTTTCTGATTTTTAAAATTTTTAATATCAATAAAAAGACGGATTCTTTATTGCCGTTTACAGAACTTGTATGCGAAAAATTTTTTGAAATGACTTTTATTGCGGCCATATTATTTCTACCCAGACGTTATGTGCATGAATGCCGAAAAAGAAGCTCCGACGGGTGTTGGAGACAGATAAATAAAATTCATCATTGAATAGAATGCAAAAAAGTTAATAAAAAGCCGTTCATGAATAAAAGGCTCGTAAAAATGCAATTTTAATGTTTGCACACAATAGTAGCACGCACGGGTCAGTAGAGATATTCCGAGTATGGTAAGACGAGTGTTTTAACTGGTTTCAAACATTTTCGCGCTCTTGGCGTTATGCATTTATTTACGACTACAATTTCACTATATTTTTTAAAAATATTCTATCTGTATTGTATCCATTAATAATTAATTCCATTATTTTTTACTTAACTTATTAACAATTCATGTAATTTCCATTTCAAAGATAAAAATCTAATCTTACATTAAATGAGTAAAATTTTCTAAAACTCCTTAAGAATCACAAGATTACAGATTGGAAATAAAATAAAGTAAAAATTAAACTACATCGGATAAACGATCGTAAAACACTTGGTAGTGCCCAATAAAACTCGGCATTCCTTGGCCCTCTCAGATCACCCCTTCGCCTTTCGCGCGCACGTATCGACTGCACGTACCCACGCAATCGCTTCTCGAACGAAATCCACCCCCTCTCCCTCCACCCCAACGTCTATTAATCGTACCTACCTCTCGGATAAAAAAGGCGACGGGCGAAAACCGCCGGATGAGAAATCGCGGTACGCGGTCGCTACGAGACCCGCATAGCGAGTGGCTACTTAAACCCGGACGAAGGAGCGCGGCAATTAAAATAGCAGCGCCTTTGACAATCGCGCCGGCCCGCAGACGTAATTGAGACAGCTGTGCGGCTTGATGCTTTTTCAACTCCGGTGGTGCACGTCGCGTTGGGTTAATCAAGATATAAGAATTTGATTAGCTGACTCCTGGACGTGCGGGTGATTTGTATTTTTTGTTTTAACTTGCGACGGTTGCGCTTTTTTGTGGTGCGGCGCGCTTCTTGTTTAATTTAAGGAGGCAGGGTTGAATCTATTTTGAAAATTACTTTGTTTCGTATGGTTAATAAATATTTAATTAATTTTAATAAAAATAGGAATCGTACTTTTTGAATTTGTTAATTGATGTAAGTTGTAATTCATCTTTTGATAAAATTAGTTTAATAAAATTGAAAGATATGTATTTACACAAAATTGTTTAAATAATTTACGACTGAAATTTAATTCAAACATACACATACAGATAAGTCATGAGATTTATACTAATATTAACGTTGCATGCGTACACCAGTTTAATAGTGTTATGAATATTAATAATAATAATAGTAATATGAATATGAATAATGTAATAGACAAATTTTATTTTCACTCGACTTTTGAGATACATATGAAATTCGAATTTAATTAATTTTCAAATATTAATAAATTATAATAGTTAATAATGTAGCTAATAGCTTCTTAATTATTATTTAATTCAATTGTATCACATTTAAATATCAAATATCTCATTATTACATATTCATTTGTTATCATTACTTCCAAGGCACTAATTACAAACTATTAATTACATTAATATTTCATTCAACCATCATTGCGTAAGCATTATATTATGGTAGTTACGTATATGTACGGTAATTGATCTAATTCAGAATCCATTGTTATAAACTCAGCAAAATAGAAATAACGCTCCATCATGCGTTGAAGACCGAGAAACATTGAAATATTGTGCTTAAAATGGGACGAGAATAAAGCTTCATTGATACGCTTTCCGGGTTTTGCGTTTTTTTTCTTTTTTTTTTAATATTTTTTTAACGGAGTTCAGGCAAACGAGGATTCAGTACTTGACGCCGTCGGTTTTGCGCCCGCTTCCATGGTGAATTTTTCTGCGATGGCAGGCAAAAATAAAAATATTTACATTTTCATCCGTGTCATCGTTACGCTAAATCGGATATACGGGCCAGACGCGAAATTTACGAGAAAAATGTGCAAATCTCTAGAAAAAGCTCGAGGAAAGTATTCTACTGTGGTGTTTATTTAACGTTTTTCTCGAAGATATTATGGGTGACTAAGCATTGGTTGATCGTGAATTTATTTACACTGTTAAAGTTTCTAATTCTTATTTTTTATTTTTAAATTTATATCCAGCTTATTATTTGCTACTTTTGGTTAGCAAAGTGTAAATAATACGATCGACAAGATAATTAAAATCTGTCGTTAACTTTATAGTAGCACACCGACCACCTTTTTAATTTAAATTTTTTGTGAACTCTACTCATATTAGAAGTAAATTAAATTTTTAAATCGAGTATAAAAAGTTGATAATTAAAACCCCGCTTCTAAGCAAATAATACTGTATACTATAGACAAAATAAAAAATAAAATAAAAATAAAAAGTGCCTGAGGATAGAATCTTCTTCTCTACTGAAGTCAAAGAAAGACCGGATACATGATCGGCCGTTTACGATATCCCAGTGGTCGGAGGAGTTCCGAGGCCGACGTGTCTTATTGCGCGTGAAACGTCGAGTGGCTTGATAGCGGCGCATTCGATCGCACCGGTTGACGACCTCGCGGTAGTCCAGCCGTGGAAGGGGGAGGGCGAGACGAGACAAGAGGGTCGGAAGTGGATCGGACGGAGATGAAATGAGGCGACGTCGTGACATCCCCGTCAATGTTCTTCGAAGTTTGCGTTTCGATGCTAATACGTGCAGAGTAACGAGTTATATAAAATTCATTTATGTGGTTGTAAGGTTTTTATTAAATTTCGTAATTTTAAATTTCATTTCAGCACTAGTATCTTTATATCCATTGTGCAAAATTAAATTTCGGGCTAATTTGTTAAGTTAAAATGAATCCAATTAAATGAAAATGTTTGTAAATAACCATTATGTAAAATATGTAACGGTTTTGATAAACGTATTTGTGAGAAAATAATTGGTATATTGAATGCTTTTGGCGCATTGAAAGTTTTGTAATATTCATGCCATTTCTCCTGAACGCACAAAAGCACATTTCGTTTTTACAATAAAAAATAGAATAATGAAAATCCGATACAATTAAAAGCAGATGTAGAGTGGATGCGCAATTCGGAATATTCTCCCGAGAAACAACATTTCTGTGCAATTCCCGCGAAAAAAGCACCTTTGAAATGTGCTTTTCTTTGCGGCTAAATTCCAAGTGTTTTTCTTCGCCAGAATATTGTGAGTGTTTTCCTTCGCGTGATTCTAGCAGAATAGCTTTTCTTCGACTGGATCTATGATATGTGCTTTTTTCTGTTGCAACTTTATGAAGTGTTAGTCTTTGCGGGGTGCCTGAAATGAACTATAAGTTATCCCGGGTAAATTTAAACGTGTATTTTTTCGTTAGGAGTGACAATATATACTACTGTACCAAAGTTGGGAAAAGCATTTTTTACACATACAAATCATTCTTTATGAGAAAGCGAAATTGTGTTTCAGCACTATATCATTTTCGTTATGCACGTCGTACATCCTCCTCATTTTAAAATCTTTTGAAACTCAAATAAAACAGCGATAAACTAAAAATGTGCACAATCCCGTCGCGAGAATAAAATTTTCGACCCATCGGAACGTCACATTCTACTTTCGCGCTGCTCAAGAGCAACATTGAAAAATTCAAATAGCAAACCTCCAGCGCCGTCGCCTCGCCCTGGCGAATTTTTCCGCGATGATTTACGCGCGAGCGGGCGCCGGTGGAGGGGGTAGGGTCGCTCGAAGCTGCTCTCTTGGAGTCTAAGAGGAGACAGCGCCTCGCGCCAGGGGCGAAGGCCCGGAAGAAGCGGTCGCGAGAAAGTAGACCACGCTCCGTGGGATTAAGCTCGAATGGCTTTATTACTGCGGCCGGCGAGGCTACGACGCGTTCCGCCGAATGCATTTAGATGTCGGAATTAGGATTTTTTCGCGGACCTTGATGCATATGCGTGCGTGTAATCGGATTCCTTCCGCGCTCTTTGCCGCTCTTAGGTCCGCGTAAATTTTCAGCGGGTGCACTTGGGCGACCTTTTTTACTGGTGTCTGTTGAATTGAGATTTCTGAGAAAGTGATGGGAAGGAAGCTGCATTTACGTACGTTATTTATGATTTTTTTTAATGGAAAATATATTGTATATATTTTTTTAGTTTATAAAGGACTTTAAGAAAGTTACATTTAAAAATAAAATAGCGGATAAAATTCACCTATAATTCGTACACATTCACATGATATATCCACTCCTGAAGCGATGATCCAAGAGAAGATCCAGATCGGATCTTTTATTTCAGTAATTATTATCCCGATTTCTTCGAATTTCCCGTTGACTATATCGAAAAGCGGCTTTTCCTCCGGGCAAGAGCGATGAAAAAGTCGCTCAATGCAGCTTAGCCGCGAGTCCCGCGATTTAAGATGTTTCGACCCCGCGCTCTGAGAGAGCCTGAAGAGACTCTTGTTCTCTCTACCTCGCGGATGAGCGCCAGTGCTGCACGCGACTTGCCCGCGCAGCCGGAAAATCTACGGGATGCACCGAGACATTTTTTAAAGGATTGCCGCGAAAACTTGTCTTCGAATTTTTTTCTCCTGGCGGCGGACGAATTCGATTTACTACTCTTTTCGTACGATCAAATTTTTAGCTGCGATGGAAGTGCGTGGAATATTCAAAGGTATTTTTTATTCAATCCGAAAGATTTATTGTGTTCGTTTCGAATTTTCAGTATACATTTTTTTATAGATTTTTAACATGTAAATATTGACGGTATAACTAAAAAAATTCACTTTTATACGAAATTCAATGGTGTAGATAAAACGAATGTAGAATATTAAAATCTTTTATTTTGTACTTTGTTTTTATTACACTGAGTTTCATTTCATTATTTCAATTTTACAAAATTTATCTCTTTATTTGAACGGACAGTTAAAACAAATTTTAACTTGGATTAAATATTGTCTATTATATCCGTACTTGTATTTTTCTGCTAGCTTGTGATCGACGTAAAGCATAATTAAAAGTTTATTTTTCATTTTTAAATATCGTCTTTCATGTAAAGTTTGTATAAGCATAAACCTTTCTCTGCAACAAAATTTCTGTACAGTACCTCGCAAGTCCTCCACAAACCATCTTTATTATCATCATCGAGTCGTCAAACACGAAATCCAATCCATGCCCTGGTCACCAAAAGTAAAAAAAAATGTCCAACGTGCCATTTCACGGCAAACTACCTCGGCCACCGGCCGTAAAGCGTGGCTACTGAGTACCGGCGCCTCGTTGTACTCGAAATAACAAAAGCGAAAAAAAGGGCCAAAGGGAAATCGAGCGACGGCTGGCGCCCGAGAGTAAACGACCGGGACTGCCGCGTTAGGCCGCGGCACCCGCGGGCCGTCTTTTATGGACTCGGGCAGCGTCGTTGAATCTTTCATGAGAGCCGGGGCCGCCGATTACGGGATCGACGGCCGTATGGACGGACGCTAGATGAGATTTCGACGGGCGCGCACGTGAGAGCCTCGTCGTTAAGGCTGGATATTGCGGGACTTGACAGCTGGATGGCGTGTTAAGTACAAGAGTTTGAGTGCGTTCCTAATTTTTTTTGTTACTGACGGAGGATTTTTTTAATGAATTTTGGCAGGTTATTTTATTTTTTCTTTTCCTTTTAGTTTTCTTTTTTTAGTTTTTACATTAGCCGGGAAGCACGGGAAGTTTGATTAGTAGTCGATCTAGGATTTCAACAGACTGCGGTAAAATTTCGTAGGGAGTGACAAATTTATGGCAAACTACTTATAGACTTTTTGAACGGTTGGTGTGAATTTTTAATAAACTTAGAAAATTTAAATGTTTGAAGTTAGTTGAAAAGTACATCTTTTCCCGAAAAATCTAATTTGTAATAACCATTTAAAGATTTATTAAAAATTTCATTTACTTTATAAATATTATTAAATCAAATCATTTTTCTATATCTTGTCTTCTATAATTCATTTATTCGAATAAATTTCTACAATTAAATTTTTAGTTCAAAAGTACATGTAGTGGTATAAATCCATCGTTATTTTTCCTGTTCTATAATTCATGAAGTTTTTTGAAAATCTTTATTTCTCGCCTTCGCGTCGTTCTCTTCTTCTTCGATCACATTTCGCACCTCCGCGATGTCATTCTTTCCGTTGGGCATTAAAGTGACTCTTTTCATTCTCGTCTTTGTCCGCGGCAGACGCCAAATGCTTCTATCTTCCGAGCTCACAAAGAGCGAGATCGAAAAAAGCTCGACCTCCAGGTTTTTTCTCCATCAACATCGTTTTTTCTTTTTACTTCTTTTTTTTAACCGGTTGAAAAATTGGAAGATAATAGATTACAAGTTATTCCAAAAGATAGTTTAGAAATGTAGGCATTAAATAAAATGCAATCACATGAAATTCTGAAATATTCCCTAATTTCTCTCTCATCAAAGTGAAATCTCTCCTCTGCGAAGAACAATCCAATCCTGAACTCCACAGTTGCACCTAAAACGAGCCACTCCCCGGTCCCCAAACAAATATCACCTCAAACTTCTCCTTTAAACTTGTTCTACCAAGGTGACACAGCCGCCAGTAGTAACCTTGCGAGGAGCGAAGCCCGAATCCGCGCTTTGGCGGAGGCCGTACGACTTAGCGCGCGGCTCGGCTCGAGTGGGGGCCGGCGAAAGGCGATAAGGCACGCGCGCGATCTCGCTCCGGTGCGAGATAGGCATAACAATTGCTGCGCGGCCGAATTATGCGGGCGGTTATGAGAGGGGGTGGGGGAGGAGCAGCCCCCACGTAAGGGGGAGGATTTATTCGCGGCTCGAATCGCCCGGGCTCCCGGCGTAATTGAGAGGAGAGCCTGGCCGAACCCTTCGAGAACGCCCCCCAATGTCGGACTTCGCTTCGCGGGCCTTCGGGATTGCTGCGGTAATGAAGATGCTACCGGCTGGATTGGTTGCGATAGCGAAACTTATCTTTTCGGTGGGATTTCAAATAATTGAGTTTTTGAGCAGCAGCTTGGTAGATTAAAATTTATTGCTTTGATGTGGATTTGATTCTTTTATAAGCTTTTTATTTTGATATTTTTAATTTTAAGATAATTTAATACATTTGTAATAGCCATTTGCAATAGCCCAACAATTCAGTAAAAATCGGCTTGTAAAATAAAATGGTCGTGATTCAGGTTTTTTATCATAAACTTTATAGGACACTTTCGTTTGTTAGCGCGTGCTAAATGACATTTTATGCGTCATAATATTTTTATTAGAGCTAATTACATAATTAAATAAAAAGACCTCAAAAAACTTCGTAATGGAAATCAAACAATTTTCAACGGTATCAATCCCTCATCTAACACAACGATTGCAACGGCAATTAATTAACTTGCTCTTCCGTAATGATAGAATCAGAGAACAAACAGCCGAAGGCGGAAGGTAGCAGCCGTTCATTCGAGAGAAAGAACCTAGGGCCCAGTTAACACGCGCTGAAGAGCCGAGTCCAGTCGAAGCGGGCGAAGAAAAGGAGAGCGCAAATGGCCCGGGGCTGTGTGTGCGCCCCGAGTGTCTACTCTTTATCTCGCATGTCGACGAAACCACACCGCTGAGCAAACAATTCGATTCGAGGCGACGAAAAAGTACATGCACGCCCCCAGGCGCGTTTTTTTCACCCTGAGACTATCGTCTGCGAGAGGTTGGGTTTAGAAAGAGCGTAAGCTGGAATTTCGTTTAATTGTATTGGTGGTTTTGCACTCATCATGAGCTTTAGATTTCTCTGCAGAAGATTAGACGTTCGATGTAGAGGATACCTGTTATAAAGTTTGGAGCTTTTGAATGTATGCGTTGGAATGATACTCACTCAAGTATTAAAAGGTGACTACGAGTAAAGAGCCCATTATGAAATAAATGACAATCGTAAACTACTCTGTATAAGATTAATATCAGAAGGTATTGAATGAACTAGCTAGGATCTTTTTCATGGATGTTTGATAATTTCCATTCATCTTAATGATCGAGTTTAATACTAACATTAAGGACAACCATCGTTGAATCACGGTTCAGCTGTCCCATACTGATTGGTAGCTGTTAAACCTTTAACCCCCACCCATATCAAATGGGTATAAAAGATGATACCACTATTATCTACATCATTCTATTGATTGCTTTAGAAGAGCAACCTTCTCCGAAAAAGTAATCAAAATGGAATTCTTCGGCAAGCTTATGACCTTTATTGGCATTGGCCAACAAAAATCTAACATGGCCAACATTGTGAATGGAAGATTTTTTCATTTTTGAATTTCATATAATACTGTATATTTGCAATAAAATATAATATACAAATATTGTATTCTGTTTATGCATTCGTTCCTAGTTATTTACTACGTAATTTTACATAATATTTTTAGCTGAGCCTGTCGTCTTAAGCTTTCACAAGCATAAAAGTTGCTTGTTCCATTCATCCGAAAAAATTATGTATCATCCCAAGGAACTTATATATTAGTACCACTTGATAGGCCTGTGCTATTCGAATTGATATAATTTAACCACCCATTGTGGAAACCTGCCAAGTATCCAAGGCGTCTACGAGGTCAGAACTGAAGTGCTTGTACTGTCTGCACGTGCGCACATGTACATCGTATTTTGCAGTTGCCAAGACAACTCGAAGCAAAGAAACAGCGCACCTGCGTCTAGCATCTGCGCCACTTTTCGCATATAATCTTGTTAGCATGGTTTACATTTTCAAGTCATAAACATTACCATATTTTTCTGAAAATTAACATCGAATGATGTTTTAATGTTGTATGTCTTTTAAAGAACTAGCAGTTTTATACTATAAAAATAAATTATTTTTAAATGATGCTGCATGTTATTCAATGATACAAAATCAGTATTACAAAACTTGCAATTATTGAAGAAACTTGCTAAAGAAACAACAACGCGTCTTCGTGGCCGAGGTCGAGTGCTCTGAATACTTCAGCAGCAACAGCGTCTCGGCAAGTGTCTGAACTTTCCGGTCCGGTCCCACTTTTACGAAGTCGCAAGGCGACGAACTTCCGCGGGTGCCACGTACGCCGTTCGATCGACCGTTATACCTCTCGTCTACCACCTAGGGACGCGAAGTCGCGCCGATCCCGCCGAGCGAGTAAAGGCGAGGAGTTAAGACCGGGAGGGTACTTCGTATCCCGGCCGGAACGGCACCGAGAGTCCGCGTAAGTGCGCGTCCTCCCTCCGCGGCCACTTAATTGCGGCTTTTAATCTTTAAAAAACATCGGAGCCGACAAAGTCGCTGTGCCGTCCTGGCTTTAAGTGATTTTAAATTTGAAATGCTGTTTTGAAGGCTTGATGATTTTAATTATTTCATAATACTTACAGGGGTTGGGGTGATTTCTTTTAGTGAGCGTGTTTTGGATGTGGATTGGGTAAATGGTTCCGTTAAAGTTGATGGCGTTACCTTCGCAAAACGTATTCGTTTTTTTAGATTACCTGGAACAAAAATATAAAACATTTTCGTTAGATTTTTCATAAAGATGTTTTTCTAAATAGATTTTAATATTGAAATTGCATTAACATTCAATTTCTACAGTGATATAATTTATGTTTGCAGATAAGATGTAGCCATTTAAGTTGCGTTTAAATATTTGGTACCATAAATTCTACTGTAATTTCATTGCATTATTGGTAGTGTCCAGGTCATGATATTTTCGCTCATATTTGATATTAAACATAGTTTACTTTTACTGCATTATTTAACTGCTTAGACAGTTTTAATCAACTTATTGAAGTATTAATTAATTTTAGTGGGTATAAAGTAGTTCCATTACCTTTGTTAAATAACGTAGGGGTGTAGCATGAAAAGTAAATAATCACTTATTCAAATTAGTTCACGACTTAATAGAATTTAAAATTTGAAACTTGAAAAAAAAATTAAAAAACAAGTTGGTACCACGACCGATAATATAATAAAAGAGACATTAGCCTCGCCGCTCATCCAGCATCCCTCCGAAAGTGTTAATTTACACTCAATTACGCGCGGCGGAGACGCTGACTCATGCAGAAAGAAGTCCCACTACCAGTGGCGTAATCCAGCCGACGACGTCCCATCCGTGTTAGAATGTTTGCGCGTGCGTCTCCGGGAAACTCGACACCTCGCGCACCGTCGGGGGAAAAAAGGGAGGGAGAGACTTCTCGGCGCAGTGTAGGGAAGCAAGCAGGGGAATCCCCGATAAATCAGCGTCAAATTTCGCCATCCGCGCCGCCGACCCGGCGTATAAATCTCGGCCGGCCGGGGAGGCGGCGGAGTCTTAAATCCAGCCTCGATATACCGGGCCGCACCTCCTTTGTCTACCGGCGCGAACTGCCGCCTCGGTTTTTCCTCGTTCACGTGCAGCCAGGGAGGAAAGTCGCTGACCGCGGATCTTTCGGCGCTTTAGCATAAGCTCCGGGCGGGTGTAGGACGACGTCCCAAGGCACGCGAGGAACGAGGATAAACGAGGCGCGAGGTGATGAAAGGGTATATGGTCGAAAGTTCGATGGTCGACGAATTTACTTTACCGGTGATTTATTCAAAGTATTTATCAAAAGGATGATCTTGTTAATTAACCTTAAAATCTACGTGATAGCTTCTAAGAAATCATTTATTTAATATTTTTTAAATTAATGTCTTCCTTCTTTTATTTAATGTCTTTTAAGTAAGTGAAATGATGAAAAGAACAAAATTTTTTTGGCGCACTTAATGCTTAATATCGAAAGATACGAGGGAAAAATAATGACTTGAGATACATGTAGTTTAAAGAAGGTAAAAGTCTCGGAGATCCGGGAGATAAGGCTCAGCGAACATATGTTTAACTTGAATCAGCTCTTTTCCTACTACAGAGAGATATGGCATTGCACTTCCGCTACCGAAAGTCTCAAGGGTAAACCTTGTGCGGAGCGTGGGGAGATGGAAAAAAAGTTTTATCAGAAAGGAGATTTTAAGAATGTGTATTCTTTTCGCAGTTAAGTAAAAGTAGTTAGTCATGAAAAAATATAACAAACACAAAATTCACAAAGTTTATTCTACTCTTATTATCTTGATATGATTGTCTATAAAAATATAGTAAAATTAAGAGCTTACGCGTTAGATGAAATTACTTATATTTTTAATGCAGTTTTAAGGACATAAAAGTAAAATAGAATAATTTTTTAATTTTATATTTAAGTAATCGAATTGAAGTAATCACGTTTGTTGGAATTTTATTTTAAGCTATTTACTTCGGAGTAGTATATTTTTTCGGATTTAAAGTTTTAGCCATTGAAAGTTTCTTGAGTATTTTACGAGCTTATTCTGGAATTTTTTTGTATTGCTAATTTATGTAGATGCGAGCTTAATACAGTTTTTCAATCACAAAACTTTGCACCCGTTTCTTCTACATTTTCAACGTGCAAAGTGTCATTTTCTTGCTTATTATAATCTGCATAATTAATAGCTAAACAAAACACAAGTCATTTGAATTTTTACATCAATTATAGCACTCGAAAATAATTTATTCAAATTGTGTATCATTTAACCGTCACGCGGTAAAAAAAATTCATAAAATAACTACATTGCACGAGGCTGTAAATCTGATATTTTTACCTCAAAGCGCTACATTTCAACATAAAAGACAGATTATTACTTATTCTAATTGCAGTAAAGTTTCAACGGTTATTTATAGAACATCATAAATCAATGAAAACTGACTTTTCAATTCCAATTTCAAACTCGAGCTCAAACTTCAACTCAGGAAACAAAACCCTCTCTTCAAACAAGTAAATTCGAAACCATGATCCGCAAATCATTCACCGAGTACAACTCGCCTGCAAGCTCCGCCGCTAGTCTTCGGGGGAAAAAATAAAAGCGAAGCCCGTAAATATCCATCAGGACCCGAGGTCGGCACCTCGCTTCCCCCGAAAAGGGCGACCGCTCGTTCGAGACGGAGTCACACGGCGGCTCGTAAAAGGAGGCGAATTCGCGCGCTCGTAAAAGCTCCATTCTCGAATTTTTTTTCGGACGACCCTGTCGCGATGGGAAAAGTTTCCCTCGCTCGGCTTCCTTCCTTTAATGCCGCGACGATGTCCCATTTCGCCTCCCCGAGATGTTCGTTCGATTATGAAGTTCGAGCGGCTGTTTCGAGGCTTTGCGGAGGATGGAAGAGCGAGCTTTTGCGGTGGATTTCTTTTCTTCTTGGAGTAGCCTGATGGCGGAAGGATTACCTTTCTTACTGTGCGGTGAGGTGGCAGAATCTGAAATAGCGTACTCATAATGCACCGGCTTGCGGATTTTGCTTAATCAGACCCTTTTATGCTTAGGAAGATATTTTGTTTCATTTTAAATTTAAATGAGGGAAGTGGGAGCCCGCGATGGCTTACTGTATTCGTCTGTTTCTACTTAAAAAACTGATTGTAGTCTTTGCAGTAAAAAACAAACTGCAATCAATTTGAAATACTTGCAATACTTTGATATCATGTACTAATACTTTTATAACATCTTTGTGATACATTTTTGAGTAACCAACAAAAAAAATTAATTAAATTTTGAACGATAGGAGTCAAAGTAACAAAAGTTAACTTCCAGATGCTCGTGAGCCTCTTCCAACTTTCGCTCAGTACCCATTAGACTCGACCAAGTAGGAGTCCGCCTCCTCATTACCCGCTCTTTCGCAATGTCGCGTCCGAGTGATACTTCTTCGCGTGCATGCAATTCTTATATTTCTCTTTCGAGCGAAATCTCGCTTTCTTCTTTCCTCTCCGAACCAACTTTTCCTTTTTCAATTTTTAACCAGCATGATTACAGAAGAGTGAATATGACCATCCCTATTTATTGCAATTCTAAAGAATTTGATGTCATTCACTACTCGTTGATTGGATCTCGATAATTATTAAAATAATTATTTTACACAGTTTTGATGATTGATAACAGATATAAATTTACTGACGAATCGTCGGCCTTCATTTAAATCCGCCGATTCAATTTACGGAATCGATAGAATCTTGTATTTATATTGTGAAAATGATGGTCAAAATATGATTTAAAATGTTGTAATGTTCTTTATGTAGTAAACCATAAATTGAGTAAGCAGCTTTAGAAATGCTACACATTAAATGAAAATCCGATAAAGCTGTAGGAGTATTAAAATTATACCACTACTGGTTAATTGAAATGCTCGTTACATCTTCTGGTTTTCATCGTTTAATAAAAGTTATATCAATATAGACTCATCGGAAGAGCCAAAATAAAAATAGTATAAAATTGTTATCGGTAGAAAAACCAAAAATCCGTACAGTAAATTTCGTTGATTTTTAAAAAGTTTACTTATTTGAAATTCAACTACAAAATCTTCTTTCAAACTCTAACGGTACGTTTCTAATGCATTTGACTTCATCCGATCAAAATTCTGCAGAAGCTTTCAGCGACAACAACGTGACCGAAGAAAGAAAAGCGCATTTCGCTCACGTCGCCCGGCGAAAATCGACCGGTGTACACCTTTCCAGTCCCAACGCCTCGGAGGATGAGCGAAAAGCCAGCGCTCGCGGACCAACGAATCCCCAGTCCTGCGAAAGCACGGGAGGCGCCGTAGTCCACGGGGTGTAAATTCAGCGCTGCGACGCGCCCCGCTGTTATTACGAATAAAAGCTTAATCGAAAGCGGATAGTCGGTGGTTATTGGTGCGTCGTCCCGAAATTCCGCGGCCGCATGAGGCTCGCTGAAAATTCGCTTGTTAACAACGGCTCACCCTTCGCGAGAAGATTTAGCGCTTGCATCCCTTCTTTGATGCGGAAATGTGATGTTTAATGTAGCAGATGTTTCGGGAATATTGTTTTACAACATTCTTGTTAATTGTTTAATAGTCGCGAATGAACACCTTCTCCAGCCAAATTAGTCCCGAGTTATCTTCTCCAATCGAATTGCGAGGTAGCATATTCTCAAAATTTATTATGAGTTGGCACTTCCTCCAAATGAAATACAAATTCACTCCTTGACCAATCGAGTGGGTACCGAGTTAGCACCTTCTTCAAATGCGTTGATCCTGAGATAGAACCTTTTACCAATATATTGTGAGTTAGAAACTTCTACAAATGAATTGCGAATTAGCACTTTCTGCAACCAAATTGGTCCCAAGCTAAATCTCTTCTTCCATCAATTTGCAAGATAGCACTTTCTCTTTAGTTGTAGTCTAAGTATAATCATCCAAGAAGATAACAGTATCCTCAGTATAAAATAACCTATTACTTGGCATTTCTTTCAATAGATCATTAATGACTAGAATATATAAGAATGGTCCTACTCCAAAGAAACCCTAGCATCAATTATTTTGTATGCGCTTGCACATTCTTGTAGTCATTTTTTCATCTATCAAATACACTTCATCTTTCCCATATCTGTCTTTTGTTCAATAACTTTTTATAACCAAATTCAAAAACATTAGAAACCAGGAGAAAAATTTTCCACCGTTGGTAAGGCTGAATAATAATGGAATGCAGGGCTCAATGGACAATTACACGGGAAGGCAGTGACGACACTCGATTTCCATTTTTCCAGAGAACGGAAGCATGTCAAAATATTTTCCTACATAGCAGCGTCACAAGTTCGCGACTTGATTGATCGAGCGTCTGGAATTTTGATTTTTACTGATTGACGCGATGTCGCGTCGTCGTTGAAGGCTTATCTTTTTTCCGATGATCTAGCTACTACTATTCTGAAAATTAAAGTAAATATTAGCAAAAAATAAAATGTATCCTTAAAAATATTTTTCATAGATGGAAATATTGTAATACAAAAACTTTGATAATCTTTGTGAGTCTGTTAGGTATAGAATAACGATCTTAATTAATAATTTTACGAAAATCTACATAAGAATCCTATTCTCCGCACAAATAAACAGTGAATGGGCGCGAGCTCGGTCCGCTCACGCCGAATCTAACGGGCCGTCCAGGGCTTAATGAATTTAACCGCGCCTCGGACCGCCGTCTAATTGCGCTGCGGCTCCGCATCTTGCCCGTCGGTGCCTGCCCCGCCCCACCGCTCCGTGATTACAATCGCAGAATTGGCTCCGGTGATCGACAATTGCCACCAGCGTTTTGTCCTGCTTATTTGCATTTTGCTCGATTTGGGTAATCGCTTAAGCTCGACAGTCGCCTCCATACGGTACCGGCGAAGGGATCTTGCGGAATTAGGTGGTTTCGGCATTGAGGGCAGGGTGTGCGTATTTCATCAGTTGATTGGAGTGCTAGTTACATGGTTATGTCGGACGGGGTGGAAAATTTACGAAAGGTTTTATTAGAAGGTATATTCTTATTGAAGAATTAATATTTTCATAAATGTGTTATTTAGGTGTTCTAACATATTTTTAATAAAAAATTGTTTACTTACATCTTTAGTATTTCTTAAAAAGAAAGGAATCAAATCACAAGTTATTGGTTAATTCTTTAACGCTCTTATTTCATTTTTCAACAAAATTCAATTTATTATAGAAAATAAAGTTTCTTTTCATAACGCTCAAGGATAATCTACATGGTATGAAAAAACAATTTATGTCACTTTTGCTCCGCTGCTACGGGTAATTTATGAAAAGTCGACGTATTAAACAAATTAAACTTTCGCTAATAACATATTTTGAAAAATAGCCTGCTCAATTATCAAGAAAGAATGGAATGGTTTAATTACTTTAATGATACACATGAGTCGAATTTATTGCGATAATTACGAGCCACTTGTTACGGGTATAAGTGACTTGTGCAAAATGCGTGACACGAGCAATTCGCACTCGCGAAAAGGAACTGCACGAAATGACAAAACCATCGCGACACTCGTATTTCATTTATTTCCGCAAGCGTGTCATATGCTTGAAAATTTTTTACTAAAAGATATCCTGGAAAATCCCTCGTAAATCATCGTTATTTTGTGACGTTTGTGATAAATGTAACGCTGCCCGTTGTTTGGCTTTCGACGCTCGGGAAAACTGAAAACTAACAATAAATTTCAAATTCGCGCCAAATTTAATCTTACATGCATCGAATCTTTAAAAGTTCCGCAATTTAATTTACCGCTGCTTGCTCGAAATTGTAATCATAATTCTTTTTTTGTTTCGGTTAATGAGTTATTTATACAAAATTGAAATATTTGCACGATAATAAATTATTTGATCGGCATATTTTACATGAAATGAAATGATTCATGCATAATTTAATAAATTATTTTGCTGTTTTATTGGTGAATATTTAATTGACAAATGGCATTAATATCGTATATTCTAATTGCTATAATCATCATTACAAATTTTTCTTATTTATATCATTGTAACGTAAATAAACCTTAGATAATATTTTCAAAATGTTTCTTTTCTCTAATAAAATTTAACAGTGATAGATAAAACCAAACGTAGATTAAAAAAATATTGTTTTATTTAAAAATATTCATGCTAGCATTTTCCTTTTTTTTCACTGAACAGTAACGTATCTTTGTCTCTGAAAACATTGATACAATTTACAATAAAACGGCATTATATTATTTTCCTTGATTCCTCCTTACACCCTTTCCTTGCTTACAAATGCACTTCCATTAAAAAAATTATCTTTTAAACAAAATTAGCACAGTACCCATCAGCACCTTCATTCACCGCCTCCGCAAACTCATTCACGCAATCCCTCACCGCCACTCCCTGTCGACGACAATAAAACTCACCTCCCGTAGCTCGTCCTTGCAACGAAACACGTTTAAATAAACAAAATTAAAAAGCCGAGAGAACCACGCAATAACATTGCATAAACCAGACCCGAAGTCAATTAGTTGATAAGACGGGGGAGTCGTCGTCTCGTCATGCAACAATTTCATTAATTAAAGCCGCGACGACTTTCCGCGCAAACGCATGAGGCGCAATTAAACGCCTCTGTATCTGCCCCTCTATCTCTGTCTCTCTCTTTCATTGACGCCAAGCTTAATGCCGAGGGGGGAGGGCAACCGGGCGTGAATCGTTGTTGCTGTGCGTCTTGTTCTGGCGTCGCCGAAGACCTACCTAATCGGCTTCCGGTCAACTTTTCGCAAGAGTCAGCTTTGGGGATTCCGTAAGGCCAAGTTTCAAACGGCGATTTTCGGATTCGTATTAGTTGCAGAGTGTGCGAGTTGAGGGGAGAGTTTGCATATGCACTTGGGAATTTGAAATTCTGCGGGTCTGGTATGGATGGCGATTTTAAGTTTTGTTTTACGTTGTAAATTTTGGTGGTATTGAAGCAAAATTAGTTTTAGGCGATTATTTAATAACTGAATTTTTGTTAAAGCGTGAAACGACTTTAACGGGTGAGATCAGTGTGAACGAGGATTAAAGGGATTCCAAGGTTTTATCTCTTTCGTCCTCTCGATTTACGCGACGATCGCACTCGTGAATCAACCTTTTTACTGACTCTTTTTCTACGTGCCTTTTAATTTTGCCAAAAAACCCGATGTTCCTTCAAAGATTGAGTACGAATTTTTTTTACAACTTTGGAATCTTTTTTTACTGAATTACTGTTCTAGTTTCTTAGAAAAACTTAGAAATTAGAAATGCAGACCAGAGAGTAAAGTGATTTAAAAAATATATAAAAAAGATTTATTTGTTAGCAATGCACTATAAAAAAGTTAGAAAAGAATAAAGGTTATTTGTTTACTACGAAAAACGACATCTTGAGACTCAAAGACTTTTATACCTCCCATTTACATATTGCTCCCATATGCTATAAATTTCGAACATCAAATACCAAATCTACTTTAAAATGTAAAAGTCTTACGTATAAAATATCTTACGATTTCAGAGATTCGTAAATTTCGAGAAAAATGGAAAGTTTCTCCAGTACAGTAAAAATGTTTTTTGGCAGGAAATTTATTGAGGGAAGTGTCATTCATTAATTTTGTTATGGACATTGCACTTTTTGTCATTTTACTTGAATTGAAATCAAATAATTGTACTTAATTGTATTTACTCTGGCAGAAAATTAACGATAAATTAGTAAATTTCTCATAAATTATGTATCTAGCTAATTATGGTTAACTAATTATTAGCTAATTTACCATTTAATTTTAATTAGGACGAAGGCGAACATATTTAGTACATGAATTTAACACTTAGTCTTTTATTTTTTATTTATAAGAAACGCATATAGAAATTTTTAATATGAAAAGCTACATTAAACCTCAGCCATAACAATTAAATGATTTCACTTGTAAATTATTTTGCCTCGTAAAAATATCATATAAAAGATCAATTAATCCATTCTTCTTCTTCTTTTTATGGCAATAGTGCTGCCATCACCTGGTAGTTAATTAATCCATTCTAACACTCCTACATCAATTTATTTTTTTTATTCAAGCAAAAAGTCAAGCAGACTTGAAATACGCATAAGTAGTAACAGACGGATATAGCAAGACCACTGGTATTTTCAATTCGCAAAACTTCTAAACTAACTTCTACCAAATTTTCACCACCATTTCTCAAAAAATTCTTTCTGAAATCCTTCCTTCCCCCTTCCTCCTGCGAAAAATCGAATCTCTGCAGGATCGACGTCCCAGCAGCCGATCGAAGGTAGGCGATGACTTCCGCTCGAAAGGACCGGTCTCGAATCCCGGGTAGTAAACCCCGGGGTCGTGGGGATATCGAAGTTCGCGATCCCCCGGGGAGCCCCGTCTGATCGCCCCCTCCCCTTTCTTCAATTTGCTCGCGTGCGCGCGCCTTTTCCCTGCGGTCGGTTTCCTCGAATCGGCCAGCGACGGTCCCTCGGTGTTTATGGGCCGACGCCGCGCTACTCGGGCTCTGTGCTTTGCGGAATTTTTTCCAATTGCTTGGGATCGGGTTGCCATTTTTATTGAGTACAATGTGGAGATTTTTATTTGTTTGAGTATCTCTGAATATGTGAAAAGTTAATTTTAATTCATTCTGATTTAAAAAAAAAACGAATTTTAAGTAACTTATAGAAATAAGTTTAACTTATACTTTTTAACTTATACTTCTTATAGTTTAATGAATTGTGAGTAAAAGTAAATTAACAAAAAATTAATGTACTATCATGATTGAATTAAATTTTGATCGAATGAAACTACTTTTCATTTAATATGCTGATAAATAAAAGTTAAATCATAACTGATGTAACATTTTGCATCTCTATTAGTTGTTATCAATTTCCGGCAGTAAAATTTACTTCCAACACATTTTCATTAAATTTCAAGTATATATTTAATACAGAGTTTAATAATAAACATTTTATTACGCGTACCTGAACAAATAAATTAATTATTACTGTTAAAAAAATAATCAGAAAATCAAACCGTATTTCAGAAAATTCATTAACTTACATACCGCTATCGAAGCATAAATGAATATTGGTTTTGGTGTACATTTAATACTGAATATCGTTATATTGACTTGCGTCTGGGTACATATCTACGATAAAGTCCAAGACATATAGATAGCTGAAAGTAAATATCACAGTTCTGCGTTCAGCGGATACTGTCTTGTCGGTGTCGGTCTACATCTACTTAAACAAAGTTGTGATACTTCCTTGTTATCGCAAAAACCGCTGACTCACTTGAAATATCGGATATTTATTATTGGTTCTTGGGTTATTTGTAGTATTTCATTCGGTATATTTATATTAAGTAAGGAATACTTCATTTATTGATTTACATGAATAAAATAAAATTGATATTTTAAATTAATTGTATTTGTATTGTATTGTATTGTAAATTGAGACTGTACACCATTGATATCCAATTTATATTTTAAAAAAGTAATTAAAGTTAATCAAACATTTCATAAAATTAATTTTTCACTAACGAAACGTTATCATTAAGTGAAAATAAAAACTGAAGACTACAAAGAAGTATTAAATATAAAGATATGTTAGCAGTAAAAGAAAATATCTTTTATCAATTTTCTTTTCTCTGTCTTTCCACTCTTCTTCTCTTCTCTTTTCTTCTCTTCTTTCCTCTCTTCTCTTTTCTTTTTCTCTCTCATCTTCTCTTTTCTTCTCTTCTTTCTACTTCCCTTTCCTTCTCTTCTCTCATCATTTTCTTTTTCTAACCCTTCTCTTCTCATCTCTTCTCTCTTCTCTTACAAATAAATTATGTTAGTTTCATTAGCACCATTGATTTGTACCTACTAAAAATTTCAAACTAATTTGAAATAAAAATTTAAAAAATATATTTCTCAAAAAATAAAATTATTGTGGGAGAAATCACCATTAAATTCACTAACAGTTAAAAAGGGAAGTACGACATAATTACAGGAGCAACCAATTAGCTCTGAACCTAAGTAACCGAAAGTAATCGTAAACCAAAATCTCATCGCCGAAGGAGGGCGCGCCACGGGATTCCCAGAAGGAACGAGCCGACTGGGACGGTGGGACGAGTCGTCGGGAAGTACGAGCGCGATTAGCCGCGCTCGACTTCCGGGCTCCCGGCTCGCCCGACAGCTCGCTCGACTTTCCGGCTAACCCCAGCGCGGATTCGCAATCGCTCCGCTCTAATTGGGACTTCGCGCCGCGGCGCTCGGACACTCCTGCCTCCTCTAAATTTTCGATGCCCGGTGTTTACATTTAATTTTCTAATTAACAATGGAAATCAAAGTTTGTTTAAAAGGATCGCATTAATCGCTTGCATGGATTGTGAAATTATCAGTTCATTATGCTATCAGTGTAGCTGTTTGAATAAAAAATTATTGCTTTTTATAAGAAATATTTTCGAGCTTACCGATCGCTTAACGATTTCTTCAATCGCGTAAAAAATAAAAATTGTGTGTCGCAAGTATGAAGTATGAAACATGAAGAAAGCGAAAGGATTGTATATCTAATAAAATTAAGGCGCGGGGTCAACTTACTTTGTTTAGCTTCATTTTAAAAGACGCAATATTTAATGTTTATGCAGATTTTTTTGTAAAAAGTTATTGCTATATCAAGGACGATCGATTATGAAATAACAATCGTTAAAAAGAGTACATTGTAGGTAAACGAATGCATTAGGGCAATTTACATCATTCAGAAATGGAAATTAAAATCTTAAGAAATAATCGTAGTAAAAAACTTCTTAAACATCGAGTAAAATATAAAATTTAGCTATAAAACTGTCAATAAAATATTAGCTTCGTGAATCGCAGTTAACCGATGAAGTATGACGAGCAGATCGTTATAAAGAAGAAAATTCGAAAATCACAATAATTCGATGGTAATCGCGTACATAATCCATTTGCTCGATACCCGGTCAGCGGCAAGTATCGTGATTAATGGTCTTGCAGAATTTATTGCTGATCTTAAATTCGCAGCGTACGTCTAAATGTAGGACATTTTTTTTTCATTAGAGTTAAGCATATTTCATCTCATGTAAATTCTTTTTCAACTGCATGAATTATTGAGTTCGGATAGCATTAATAAGTATTCCATTAACATAGATTTTCTCAATGAATTTGAATGTGGCAAGAAAGTTCGGATGAAAAAGCGTCACGACGATCGCCATTAATTACCGGCGGTACGCCATTAAAGCAGTTTCAAAATTCATCGTAATTGAAGGTTGAACACTTCAGTTCTATGTCGTTCGAACTTAAATCTAAAAAAAATTAATGAAAATGAAATTGATTATCTTTCGTTTTTATTGTCAATGCTTTATCAGAGTTTTGAAACTAAAGATTAAATTTCATGAAAGCAGTTTATTAAAAAAAATTCTCGAGTATTTTTCTCAATGTGCTGCTATAAATTAACATTCAATCCATCGAGCAAGAAACGACAGCCTCGGCAATGAAATCTCGCTGCCATTATCGCCACTCAAAAAGCATCAATGAATAATAAACCGCGAATAAATCAAACTCCCCTCTTTCTGTATTCTAGTCACCTGTACCACCCGTCAAAAAGCTTTACCCTTTCATCGCGACTCCGTAAAATCGCGAGGGGTCAGCATCATTGCGCGTCCTCGCCCGAAAAAAATAGTTAGATCGACGAAAGGAGGGGGGGTCATCCCGGGGCCAAGTCGCGCGGACCCTGTCCTCCTTGTTTTATCGAGGACGCGGGGGCGAGGATGGCGGCGGCGCCGGGCGCAAAAGGAAAAAGGACGAAAATTCGCGCGCTACTCTCTACGCGTGTGTGAATGTGTGTGTGCGAGCGCGCTCGAAAAACGGGTCGGTTTTTGCCTCGCGCGTCCTCGCGCGCCCGAGCGGACCATATAAATTATCGAGTAATGTCGCACGCGGCCGGGCGGTGCACGCATGGCCGGGCGCTTTAAAGCCGAATTCACAATGCGCCCGCCCGTCTCTTCCGCGTTACGTCGACTCCGCGCTTTATGCGCTGCTCTGATTTTCCTTTCACGAAGGATGATTATTCTGCGAAGCGGTGATGACCTGTGTTTTTTTCTTTGTTTAGTTTTTTTTTTTACCTGAAAAAAATTGCACAAAAGTGTTATTATTACATATATAGCCTATTAGACTTCTAAAAATTCTTAAAAAAAAAATATTCATCTTACATAAATCAAGAGGCGCGGTAGCGCCTCGAGGCAATTATTTGAAACGCAATTAGTACACATGATTCTTTAATCAAATTAAATATGTTAATTATGTTTTACGAAAAATGCAAAGCACTCAAACTTACTATTTCAACATTAGGTAAAAGAATTTCTTTCATAATTTGAAAAATTATAGTTTTAATGCAATGCAAAAATGTGCTGTAAAAATATAAAAACCCCGGATAATCCGCGGTTATCAAATTATTCAAATAAGACGCACTGTTTATTTAAGAAATAAATAAAAGAAATATTATATCGATACCTCTTCAAATTAATTTTAAAATTATCAGTTTCGTAACACATCTTACTAAATATTTATTTTGAATTTTAAAATATGCCATAACAGTTTTCTAAATGATAGATAAATCTTCCTTAAATTATTTCTGATTTATCTACATTTTTTCTTATTTTTGTAAAATCGTAAAAGTTAATAAAACGTAATATTTTCATTGCTTGTTACAATTATGTTCCATGTTTGTTACAATTACTTATTTATGTAAAAAAAACAATTTAAATGTTACTGACGCTTGTATAAATTTAAACGCATAAATTTAGAAAACGAAAATAATTTTTCAAATTATGAAAGAAACATTAATAGATTAATTAGTTGCAGTTGGTTAAAAAATTAACTTATCTTATTCAAAATTCGTCAAAAGCTTCGTTGTCACCAAGCGGCGAATGAATCGACTGAGCTAACCGAGCGTTGGATCTGGATTAACTCGAACAGCTCGCTAGTTGAACTTCATCCACGAGGCGCGCGCGTAAGCGTCCATTTTTTTTCTTACCTCGCTCGATCGGCGAATTAAAATCCAGCCGGTTACGACCGGCCGCGCAAATAAAATGGGTGATATTCCAAACTTTCACGAAGCTCGAAGATTATCCCTTAATTGTCGCAACGTCTTTCTCACAAATTTAAGAATGGACACTGATCAGTAACTTTCTTTTTTTTTTCATTCTAACCCGAGGATCGATTTTTCACTTCGACTTTTCACTTCGACGAGTTTATTGTTTTTATTAATGGTATTCATGCAAACTTTTTATTTTCCCGTTCCATTGTTATTTTTTTTACTTTTGTTTGAATTTAAAGTGTAGAGTGTAAAGTTTAGTTAGCTTACGTCAGTATTTATTTTAACAATAAAAAAATTGATTGTTGACATTTGAAAAAAATGTTTCAAATTGATAAATCATATAAAAAATTTGTATTATATAATAATTTTTCTATTAAATAATTAACAATTGTGAAAATAACGAATGCATAACTAAGAAATCGACGTATTCATTATAACTTTTCTTTCGAAAAAATTCGCATTTATTTATGAGCGTATAAATTATGATTTTTACTTCATTACCTTAATATGAGTATTCCACAATTTTATAATCTCAGCGATTTTTAAAATGATTTGAATCCAATCATTGTGCAAGAAATATTTTACAGCTGAGAACTTGTTTTTACAGAAAAAAATTGCAATCTTTTCTCACATTAAAAACGCTATATTGAGTAACATAACAGTACACTTAAATCATCTCTCAATCAACTTTTATTCCTTCTTTCACTAAATTTTAATTGCAAAACAGTGGATATGTGATACTTTCAATTCACTTATGCTTAAACAAAAGTAAATTTGTGCATCTCATTTTTATAGATTCTCTTATCAAAAAAAAATAATCCTAACCTCAGTTGAAATTTAACTGGGTAAAAACTTAAGAAAGAGCTTAGAAAAATGAAGTACGAAACAAAATAAGATATTAAAAATTGCTTTTACTATTTATTTATTATGAGATTTTTCAAGTTTTAATTTGTCCAATGACACCTCGTCATCACAAAAAATCTGTTCGCATAAAAATCGAAAAATGTCATAATGAAAATTCTTTATGTAAAATGTTAAAAAATTTGAATAATTTATCAGAAAAATATCTTTTCCTACATAATTTTCATTTAAAAGTTAAATCAAATTTTTTTATTCATCATGATGTTTTCGAACACAAATTCCTTCACCAGGTGTCCCACGTGTCTCCGCCCTGCCATTATACTCCGCCCTCTTTTCTAGCAGAAAACTTTTGAAAATTACATGATGTAATTCCCGCGGACTATTGACACAAAGGAAAGGTTCACTCGCGTTTTATCAACTAATTACCATAATCGGTATCGCGACGATCCGTGCGATCTCCCCATCGATCTCGATAAACAAGGCACTTTTGCAACAATTCAATCTTCTCGCGTGCAGTCTTACCCCGGCGGCCAACCACGATCCAGCTGCAGTCACACCTGAACGCACTCGCGCGGCTGCTCCAGCTATTCCCATGCGGCGGCGCTCGGATCGGCTGATGCAAGATCGCGCCTCTATTAACGATCGTTTACCGCGGGTCCCTGTCCCGACGAGCCTCCGACCCGCATCCTGGATCCGACTTTTCGAGAGAGGCGGAGAGAAAGAGAGAAAAGGGCGAGCGACACAAAGCGCCGGTGCGCAGGCGCGCGGGGCCCGGCCGCGCGTGCGAGTTGCATCAGCCGCGCGCGCACACACGGGTCTGCCCGCGGGAGGCTCGGACCTGGCTGATGCAACAGCGCAAGCTATGTCGCGCGCTTTCTTTTTCACGCCCACCGCGGGCCCGACCGCGACCTTGGCGCTGCAGGCGTGCTGCCTCTGATGCCGGCCGATTTCGGAGGTGCATCGCAGACAAAGGGCCCAGATGCGCACCGCGGTGAGGAGCGCGATGTCGCGCTGAAAGGCGCTTGGGCTCGGATACTTGCTTTACTTTTTCTTAAAAGTCACTAAAAAAATTTTACTTTTGTTGGGGGGGAGGGAGGAGGAGGGGTTAAGGCTATTTTGAAATCGGTAATACTATTGTTATTACGTTACTTATTATGCGAGATACTTATGTTATGAAATAATGCGATTTCAGCAGATAATTTATAACTATATTTTCTTGATAGAAGTTTCTAGTCACTGTAATAGTAAGGTTTTCCTTCTCGGCTGAGATTAAGCTTTATAATGCTGTTTAATACGTATTTTTTATGAAGATCCTAAATCTACATGGCTTTATTGAGACAATTCATGCACATTTTTTCATTTATGCAGTTTCAGAGAAGTAATCTTATTCTTTCTTTTCCTTTATGGGCGTGTAAGCTTACTTTTGTAATTGTGGTATAGTTTTTGGACTTTTTATAAATAACTACTTATGGTTAAAGCTCATCTAAATTGAGGTTAAATGATTAGTAATAGCTGTTACTAGAAAAACTACAAGTTACAATAATTTGGTGAACTTACTGGTAGTCAAATTGTTCTGCAATAAATATGTGATTGAAAAAAAAGGATTTTACCCTCAGAAAAATGTTTCGTAAAAAAATTATTCCGAATCAATATTGATTCTAGATTTTGATAATTACTATACTTGACTATATTTATCGTTAAAATTAGAGCTTTCCTTTTCTGTAAAATTTTTACATTTCTGGCTGATGTAAGGAATCGGCAAAGAACAGCAATGAGTTGTTTGTTGAAAAATGGAATTAAGTTAGAAAAATAATGTGCAACGGTGCGAATAATTGTGATTGAACCCTGACGGGAAGTAGAGCAGCCAGTATATGGCGAAACGCTGACTTCTAAAGCTTTTTCTTCATTTTTTCTTGTTTTGATCGTAAATCGTTAAGAATTCGTTGCTATTTTTACAGCAGAATGTTAATTTTCAAATAGATTAATTGCTTAGGAACGCTTTAGAAGTTTCTAGTTTTTGTAATTAGAGTGTGGAAACATGAGAATGAAACTAGTCAAATAAGAAATATCTTTATTCTTTTTTTAAATATATTTTAAACGGTGCATCAAGATTTTTAGTATTAGTCTAGATAATTTGTAAATTTTCTATAATGTACACAATAACGTGAAGAAATAAGCGGTGGTTACTTTGACCCCACTATTAGTCAATTTATTCAAGTAGAAGCACCTTCTCGGTAATTCTTATCGCCATCTTCAGGTGATAATATTGACAAAAGTATTAAAATGGCTCACTGAATTCATTGATCTTTTTAAACATTATAAGGAGGCTTTTGTTTCACTTTCTTTCATTCAAATTAAAATACATTAATGATATGATTCATGAAGACGCAATCCAATCTTCTTGAACGTTTTCGCAAGTGTGCCCATTCAAAACAATTTGTTTAAAATATCAGAAAATTTAAAAACGTTCCATTTTTCTATAAAAGCTCCCTCCTTTAAATTCGAGGGGCTCTGTACTAGAAGATAAGTAAGAAATCATTAACAGGTTGAGATGTTTGACGATTTATTTAACTCTACTAGAAGTCAGTGACATTTGTAGGTAATTATATGGAAATCAACAACATACATAAGTCAACAATTCTTAGAAAGCCTTTTGAACGTCTTACAATTAGAAGTCTGCAGTGTTTGAAAATCTTATGGAAATCTTTAGAAATCTGACAATGATTTCTCCGTGCAATACGTGAATGAAGTTGATTATTCTCTCGCAGCAGAACAAACCCTAACCCCTAACTCTTCACAGAATCTACCAGCGAGAATAATCCTCGATTTTACTCCCTTTTTAAATGTCTACTACTTACTAGCAGAGCAAATTTTAAACATGGAAAATATTTCTGTAAATTTGCTTGAATCTCTATAATACTATAAGCATATGCTAAAAAAATACAAATCACGAATTTTACATCCATTTATTGTGTCTAGAGATCTATTGCTGTATTTTTTTCCTGGCGAGTTTTACTAACTAATTTAAAATCATTATTTTATTATTCCGACTAATTTATATCTATGCTTAAAATAGATATCGTGTGGCAACAATGAACCTTATCTTGATTTTGAATTAATAATATCCCTGTTTGCAGGGTAATATATCATTTCCTACTTTTCTTTCTTAATAAACAACTGGAAAACTGCTCGAATTTTCGATTGGCCATGGAATGTAAAGTGACGCATAAGCGATAGGCAATAACGCCTTTATTCTGGGGCACCGCGTGCACAAAGCGGCTGATGCAAGAACGCCCAATATTTATATTATTTAACCTGATTACAATTTCTGAATGTTAAACGATGTTTTATGCCGAAGGGATCGCTTGAAATTGAAAAACATTATGTATTCCGTAAAAGTTCTTTTGAAATTACATTGGTCTTTTTTCTTTGTTTACGTTTTCTATGCGGCTGCTAGAGTTTTATTAACTATCGATGAAACAAGTTTTTAACGGGTAAAACTTTACATTTCAATCTTCTCGTGAACTTTGCTGATGAAATAATCTGAAAAGATCGGTATTATTGCAAGCTAAGTTTCATGGAATACTGAACAACCCTAAAGACGTTCGTACTACTAGTATTTCTCAGAATGACAAGATTTGTCTGTGAACAAAGGCTTATTTATAAAATGACTTCCTACGGGAGTTAAACACATAGTCTTTATTGTTTCTCGTTAAATACTTCTAAAGAAGTTGATGGAGATACATATGAGATGAGCTTTTAAAAATACAATTTTTTAACTTAGCTTTTATCTCATTTTATGCAGAAAATCAGAATTTTTCAGGACTTTTGAATAATGCAAGAGCTTCAAAATAGTATGGGTAAACTTTAAGCTTTTTAATGGTGCTTTAAATATTAACAAGCCAGGTGTTTTTAGATAAATTATCAATGATGAATTATAAATGACAAAGTGTATATTTAATTGAGGTGCACCGTGAGTGTAAAATACCGCTCTAAAGAGACAGTGCGGTAAGCGCACGCGTGTTACTCCATATTGTTGATGTTGTCTATTTATGTCTCCATTCAGTTCCAGACTAATATTAGCTGCAATTCGATTGTTATCTCCGTTTTATAAATAGAAACGTTTATTACTCACAACTATTTAATAATACATACCGGAAGATCGAAATTTGATTATACTTCATATATAGTAGATTTATTAGGGGTAAATTGAATCGGATGAATTTTTATGAAAAAATTGACATTAATTAACTTTTTCAAATAAAATATTTTACGAAGTGTCTTTCATGGAAAATTAAGCATTTTTATTGGGGGAGGAAGGGTGGTACAGTATGTCACTTTTTTCCTCATGTTTTGCTTTGAAGATGTTACCTTTCTATTAGAATGTTACATGAAAAATTGTTTAACTAATTGTCTAAAAAAATGAACCGTTCGAAGTTAAAGGGTTATTCATTTATTCAGCAATTCACTGCCTTCAGAGCTTCTCATTTTGATTATAAGCTTAATTAAAGTTAGAATGTCATTTTTTTCTCATGTTCGCACGGTACCTAAATCCATTATTCCCCGAAATTTCTATAAATTCTTAGAAGGTTCTCAAAGACTTCCAGAATAAATTTCTTTTTCTAGCACCATTCAATTTTCACCTGACAATCGCATTGAAGATCAAAGGCAACGCTGTTAAATCAAGTCTAGCGATCAAACGATTGACTCAGTTCTGCAAGAAATTGCCGCCAAAGCCAGATCCACACTGCCACAATCTCGGCAAAGCGTTCGCAAAGAGGTATGCACACGGTTGCCCCGTTTCGCGCATAGGCGTTTCTAATATCAGCTGCACGTGCATCCCGCGTGAAGGGGAAAACTCGTAGACGCAGTGCGAATCCGTGCACCGGTCAGCCTTGCACTAGGCGAAAATCGGGTATATAAACGGCCCCGCTGCACCAGATCAGCATCAGTCCTCCTCTAGTCTCAGACAAGAGCAGCACACAGCCCCAACCACATCACCATGTTCGCCAAGCTGGTTCTCATCGCCGCCCTGTGCGCCGCCGCCCACGCCTTCCCCGGCCTCCTCGAGAAGGATTCCGTGGTGATCGGTGGAATTGCCCCTGCCGTTAAGACTGCGCCCCAGCCCATCCAGACGGTCATCACCAAGGCTGCCCTTCCCGTCTGGGGCATCGGCAAGACCATCGTCCAGGCCCAGCCGATTTCTATCGCTCCTTCCCTCGTCAGCAAGGGCGTCATCACCGCTCCCCTCCTCAAGGGAGGACTCGACCTTGGTTGGTGAACGGACTGATCACTAGATCCACCATGCAACACTCACGCAGCGTACCTTCCGGAGGCGAGGAGCGCCCAGGGTGACAGCCTGGCGCGCCACCGCCGATATCTCTCCTAACTATAATTTAGAAACGACGAAATTGATCTCGCTGAGAGATCGAACGATCGATTACTATTAATGTTTATTGTTGACGACTTCGGATAATTACCCTTAATAAATTATTCCTTTTTATTACAAATCTTGTGTTATTCTCTGCTTTAACCTTTTCTACAATCGCTCCATCCAATACTCACACGAAAATAATTCTTAAGGTTGTGTTGATCTGTATGAGTAGTAGTCAGCGCCCTCGCTTGAGGGAACTAGTTAGCTGTCTATTAGTCTGCGTTCTCACATGGGAAACTCGCAGTTTTTGGTCGCTCATGTAATCGAAATCCGAAATGCAACCTTAAAAATTGTCTTGGTGTATGTAGTATGTGGAGAAAATACCTTAGCTAGCTGTTCTTGCTAGGTCAGAAGGAGATACAATTAATAAAAATATAAATGGTATAAGATACAAATAATACAAAATACGATATTAACTGAATTAAACACAATGAACTTAAAGATATTTTAAAAAAGAGATACAAAATTATAGAAAATATTTCATTTTTCGAAGTAGATAACTTATGAGTGATTTAAAATAAATGAATCGAGAAGATATCAGATGAACTTTAAGATTATTGCTATATATTTCACATTTTCAGTAAAGATTTTGTAAAAAAGTTATCGAAACATTATTTCTTTGTAAATAAATTACTGATAACATAAAAAATTTTATGAGTCCCTGGTTGAGGTGTACTCAAATGGCATGCAAAATTTCAATTGATGTTCATTTATTTGAAAATTACGGTGTTTAACAAATTTTGGTGTTTCAATATTCATTAAAGTCTCGGGTTTGAACATTTGTACGATTACAAAGTTTTCTCTTATACAAACAAATAATTAGGATTAAAATAAAGAAATATGTATTAGAAATGGTAAAGTGAACTAATGTTCTAGAATCATCAGCTCTTAATTAAAAAAAAAAATTAATAAAAGTGTTGTGAAAAGAGAACAGTTGACTTTCTAAATTGTAAGAGAGTAATTGAAAAATTCTGGAATGAAAAAGATTGCAAATCTATGTTTCAGAGACAACTAGTATAAACACGATTAACTATGGAGCCTACATTCATTTTTTCACTTCGATGTTGTAATAGTATTACTTAAGTGAAGAAAATGAAGACTTGCTTATTTTAAATTGGCAAATGCGTAAACATCTAAATTTTTTCTTGGAAAAGATAGTAAGCTTGCAAGTGGATTCATTTACATTAAATTTTTCTGCAATTTAATTCTATCACTTAATCTCTTACTAAGCAGCTAGATAAAAATTTTATTACGCTTACCATTATCCTTTTTGCTCACAATAATACTGCAGGTTTCAGTAGCGTAATATCAATAAATTTTCTATGCAATTTATTTTTGACATATTTTAAGAGTATTTAAGTTAATGTACCGTGGAAATGCTATTCAGATTCACGACACTCCAAGGAGTAACGACCTTTTACTGCGGCAATAATTTACGTTATTTTACAGCCCGTAATATAGACATAAAGAATTTCCACAATTCTACACGCAACTTTGTAATCAGTACAATTAATATAAAAAAAACTATTGTACAAAATAAGACCATAGATTATTTTCCTTGTAAATAATAAACTATTTCTAAAAACCTTTTGTATCTCCATTTTTTTTTAAAGTAAATTATTAAAAAAGTTCCTTTTTTATTTATTTGACATTGTTGCCCTCTTCAAAATTCAATAGATGCATCACAAGATACACTGGCACATTATTTAACTTTTGAATTGAATTTTAAAGAAATAACAAAGTGGGAGCTGCGATTTGATTAACCTAGTTTAGTGTCGCTCTATAAAACAGCGTAGCGTTTGTTTCGCATAACTCAATATTGAAAGATTTATAGGAATTCTTTTAAAAGCTGTCCCGTAGTGCAAGCAAGGTAAGCGGATTAGAATATAGGCAGAGCACGTGTACGTGTACGTGGGCCGGTCGCAGAGTTATACAGTACACCGTCAATTTGGTTATTTAAAATATTACTCCCAGGATTTTGCATGTAATTTTAATTGCTCTGTTTCTTTTCAAAATTCTTCGGTCATTTGGAAATATATTTTATTCAGAAATAAAATTTTGGACACATTCTTGCAGGAGCTTTTTTAGCCATATGATGTAATTGGCAGGTTGATATACCTAACATGCACAAGAAAAAACTGATACCTAGGTATATCAAATTTCTATAAAATATATAATACAAGAAAAAATAAAAAATTGTTAAAAAAAAGAGTAATCTTTTTGAATAATGATTTCCAATCGAAGATTTAATTAGAGATTCATTTCTAGAATAATAACAAAACGAATATTTTGTTGTTTTGGCAATGATATTGTTGCCACAAGGATCCGTATGGCTGCAGCACCCATATTATCCTATTTGCATAATCATATCGTGTTATAAATGAAATTAACGATAAATATTATTGGGAATAAAAAGTATCCCTCACGTGACTTTAACATTATTATCGCAACTATACTGAAAGTATAAAAGGTACCTAAACCTACCTGTCAGTCCCAAAATTTTCTCGAAAAAATAAAATTTTACTTGAAAGTTCAAGCTTACTTTATCAATTTCTAAGTATTAGTTATAAAAATAAATAATAGTTGGATTATCAATTTTATGATAAAGTGAGTTTTGAAATTTAGAATAAAATAGAACATATTGACAGAGAGAATCCGAATAATGCAAGAAAATCTTGGCACGGCGAGTCTCGAAAAATTCCTGAGAAACTTTCGAAAATTTCACTGCGCTTTGCGAGCTTTTTCGCGCGGTGATAGGAACGACCCGCGACAATCGTTCGATTCAGTGACAAAGGAAAAGAGGCAAAAAGGACTTTATTCTTTTAACAAGCTCCCAAGCGACTGGTCTGAAAATTAGTAATCGAAATCAGTAAATATTTTCACATATTGAATTTTCCTTATCAATTCAGTTCAATAGTGGTAAGGGATAATAATAATGCCAATATGAAATTGGTAAAAAATTAATGAAAAATTAACAGAGTACATATTGCAAAATACTGCGGAGAAATATTTGACAATTTCGAAGATTTGCGGATGAAAAAAAATATTTTTTATTAAAAGCGAATAAAAATGTTCAAAGAAATTGTTCTCGAGCTTATTCAATTGAATATAGAGTACGAACTTCTAATAAAACTTTTGCAATGCTAATTATTACAAAATAAAACTTCAATTAAATATTTTTAAGATTGAATGTCCTAAAATTCAGTAAAATCACAAGCAAATGTCAGCTATTATATGGTTTGATAGATTAAGACGTTAGTTAAAATAAATTGACAACTTAATGATATTTTCTGTGATAGCATTTTAAATCAGTTTAAATAATTTAAAATATTTTGTAAACAGTTTGTTTTGTATTAACCAAAACGTAAATTATGGCAAATGGTGAAAGGGAATAAATGTAATAATAAAAGCAGTATTTAAAAAGTATAAAAAATTAATTTATCCAATTAAATCGAACATAAATCCTATGGTAATAATTTAACTTTGTGCAGATTTTGTATTTTACAAGGCAGATGTCAGTGCCTGCGCCAGCAAGAATCCATCGAAGGTAAAGTTCAAAACCACCATGAATCCTCGACCCAGCAGTCCACCATCCACCATCGAAGTCTTGGGTCAATTGCTCGGGCGGCTTACCAGAGGTCTCCCTTGAGGCCAAGGTCTCCCTTGACCAGGACGGGGCTAGCGATAACGGGGGCGGCGAGGACGGGTCCCTTGCCAAGGACGGAGCCACCCCAAACACCTCCCCAGGCACCTCCCCAAGGTCCGGAGGGCAGACCCGGTCCAATTCCGACGATTCCACCGGCGCTGGCGGCGGCGACGCAGACGGCGAGGAGTACCAAGTACTTGAACATGGTTGAGAGTTTAGG